>JARQOC010000011.1:85505814-85602164 GCA_033576535.1 Allobates femoralis | reverse complement strand
GAGCGACCATGAGTAACCTGGCTCCCGATCACGCGGTTCCCCCGCTAGACCAAGCGGCACCCAAAACCTACCTCTTGATGGACAGCAACAAGTCGGCGGTATGCCACCGCAACCCGCTCCGATTATGCCGATGTCTCTACCCTACGTTCCTAGTGCGACCTGGTTACCCAAGTACAGCGGTGTACCCAGTACCTTGGAGAACTTCCAGAGGAAGATATGCCAGGCGCTGGACATGTACCCGATGACCGGTAAGCAAAGAGCTTCAGTTGTTATGGGACAGTTAACCGGTGCAGCTGAACTGCAGAGGTGCAGCTGGCCTGTAGAAACTCAGGAATCTGTGGAGCAGATATTCGCTAAATTAACCCGGGTTTTTGAGCGCCATACTGAAGCTGAATTAAGACTGTCATTCTATCGTTGTAACCAAGGGGCACAAGAAAGTGTCCTTGACTATTCACTGCGCTTGCAAGAAGCATACAGACTGTTAAAACAAGTTGATCCTGATGGTGTCCGAGATGAGAACAAAGCGTTAATTGGACAATTTATTGTGGGCCTTAAACTATCGGAGGATAGAAAGCAAGCAAGCTGGTGGTCCATACAAAATCCAGGCGCAGAGTTTGACACCTTGAGAGACTTAACAGTTTGGGACAACGACTCGCTGAAGTACCTGATCCCGCTTCACAGCAGCAGCAGTACACTGACACCCCTTCCGTGCTGGCAGCAGCATCTCCAATCCCTGCGATTCAGTCCAGTGCACAGACTGTAACACCTGACTGGTTTGATCAACTGTGTGCTAATGTCGAGCAGCTGATGAAAGATGTGGCCAAGCTACAAGCTGGGAGAAGACCCAAGACAGATGCAAGGCCATCGGACAAGATTCAACTCGCCGACAGCCCTGACGACGTCCCGTGGATGAGGAGAAAGACACAGCCGTCGCGAGGAAAACCTGCAGACCGCCGCAGTCCTGACAGACGCCGCAACAGTCAGCAGAACGACTTAGGAGGACGCAACCTGCAATCCCGTCCTTTAAACGAGCGACCCCTGGGCGAGAAGGGCCAACCCCAGGAGTAGACTGTCCAGGCCCTACGTCCAGCTGGGAACACAAGTATGTGGGAGACTGTCCATACTTACCAATCGTCATCGATGGCATCGCTATATCCGCCTTGATAGACACTGGATCCCAGGTGACATCCATCCCCAGTACCCTTTACAAGCAGTTCTGGCCAGATGTTAAGCTAGAACCCCCTAACCCTGAGATGAACCTTGAAGCCACTAATGGTATACCGGTTACCATAGAGGGACAGTGGGAAGCTACAGTAAAGGTGGGGGGGTGCAGTTGAAAAACCAGGGTATCTTAGTGGTCCAGGATAAGCCTAACCACAAGGATCCATATGTCATATTGGGTACCAATGTCCTGATCAAATGCCTCGATGAAGTGTTGTTTTTACTCCAACAGAGTGCTGAAGCCAGTAAACCCAGAGAAAAGAGGGCTATCCAAAAGCACATCAGAGCTCTGGTGTATCAACAACAGGTAACATTGTCAAATGGTGAAATTGGCAGAGTAAGGGTCACAGATCCCATTCCAATTGTGGTACCACCCAGAAGTGAAATGATGATCTGGTGTCGAGCAGCCATAGGCCTCAAGAGGGCAGGACTACCAAGCTGTAGTAGAACCTGTTATGTCTGATAGTAGTCCTACGCTCTTGACAGCCAGAGGGTTGGTCGATGTAAGAAAGGGGAGAGTCCCCGTACGCATACTAAATTATGGTGATGACGAAGTCAGACTGCCAAGATATGCAACTGTCGCAAAACTGTACCAAGTAAAAGATGATGCTGTGATTGATGTAAAATCCTCAAACCAAACAGTCACTGATGAACCCCCTCACTCCAAAGATCAGTTAGAGAAATGGTGTCAGGAGCTCAGTGTAGGAACTGACAATACACCCTCTCACCAGAAAAATGGAGTATATCGGGTAGTTCGGGAGTATGAGCAAGTGTTCAGCAAACACCCACTTGACTTTGGGAAGATTAAAGGGGTACAACATCATATCCCAACAAACAACCATTCACCTATCAAAGAAAGGTACAGGCCTATACCACCCACTCACTACCAGAAAGCAAAAGAGATGCTTCAGGACATGAAAAATGCAGGAGTCATTAGGGATAGCTGTAGTCCTGGGCCGCACCACTAGTCCTGGTTAAAAAGAAAGATGGTAGTATGAGGATGTGCATAGACTATAGGCTAATCAACAAAGTCACACACAAGGATGCATACCCGTTACCCCGCATAGAAGAGTCACTAGCTGCACTCAAATCTGCCAACTACTTCTCCACATTAGATCTTACTAGTGGGTACTGGCAGGTTGCCGTTGCAGAGGAGGATCGTGAGAAGACAGCCTTCACGACTCCCATGGGCTTATGCGAATTCAACAGTATGCCATTCGGTTTGTGCAATGCCCCAGGAACATTTCAGAGACTTATGGAGTGTTGTTTGGGCCACAAGAACTTTGAGACTGTCTTGTTATACCTTGATGATGTCATTGTCTACTCTCAGACCTATGAAGATCACCTCCAACACCTGAGTGAAGTGTTCGAGTCACTGTCCAAGTACGGGATGAAACTGAAACCGTCCAAGTGCCAGCTGCTGAAACCCAAGGTCCAATACCTAGGACATGTGGTCAGCGCCGAAGGTGTCGCACCGGATCCGGATAAAGTCACCGTAATCAAGGACTGGCCAGCACCAACCAACCACAAAGAGGTACGTCGGTTTCTAGGACTGGTCGGGTACTACAGACGCTTCATCAAAGGCTATACCAAGATAGCCGCACCCATGCAAGATCTCTTAGTAGGTCAATCCAAAAACGGCAAGATCAGGGGACCCCCGTTCCACTGGGGCCTAGAACAGGACCAATCCTTCCAAACGCTGAAAGATGCTTTAACTGGAGAAGAAATCCTGGCCTACCCTGACTACAATCTACCATTTTTATTGTACACCGATGCAAGCAATGAAGGTTTAGGAGCAGTCCTATCTCAACGTCAGCAGGGCAAGGAGAAGGTGATAGCCTACGCCAGCAGAAAGCTCCGTCCCACAGAAAGGAACCCGGAGAACTACAGCTTCTTCAAGTTGGAGTTCCTGGCCCTGGTCTGGGCGATCACAGAGCGTTTCAAGCATTACCTGGCATCCGCCCCGTTCACCGCTTTCACAGACAACAACCCTCTAACACATTTAGAGACTGCAAAGCTGGGAGCCCTAGAACAGCGTTGGGTAGCAAGACTCGCTAACTACGACTTCACTGTAAAGTACCGGGCAGGTCACAAGAACGGCAATGCTGATGCCCTGTCCCGAATGCCTCATCTTCCTGAAGAGGGAGAAGACATAGATGACCTGGAAGAGATTGAACTACCTGCTTTCCACCGTTCGGGTACAGCAACATGTCATCAGAGAAACCAGACACGTGTAGAGAGGACCGTGAACCCGTTACCTCACCATGACTGGAAGGAGGCTCAGGCCAACGACCCAGATGTCAGCCTGGTAAGGGATCTGATCACTCAAGAACACGCCAACATGGACTCTGATGCCTCACCAACTGCTAAGCGCCTGTGGAAGGAGAAAGGGAGGTTGTTCGTCTACCAAGGTAAACTATGCAGAAGGTACCTCAATCCAAGAACCCATGAACTCATCTGGCAGATTGTAGTTCCCAAGACTGAAGTCCAAATGATCCTTGAAGCATACCATGATGATGCCGGACACTTTGGATGGAAGAAGCTGGAGAGACTCCTGAAGGATCGGTTCTACTGGGTCGGTATGCGAGGCTCCATTGACAAATGGTGTAAAAACTGTGGACCATGTCACCTTCGAAGGAAAGACCATCTAACTCAGAAAGCTCCATTGCAGCCAATTGTTACCACCAAACCTCTTGAAATAGTTGCTCTCGACCATGTGAAGCTTACCCCAAGTCGAACCGGGTACACCTACGCTCTCACCATCGTTGATCACTACTCAAGATTCCTGGTAGTCGTTCCAGTTAAGGATTTAACTGCTGAGGTAGCAGCCAAAGCATTCCAGAGTTACTTCTGTCGCCCCCATGGGTATCCAGACCAAGTCTTAACTGACCAAGGGCCAGCCTTCGAATCAGCTCTGTTCCAAGAATTCTTAGGGCTGTATGGGTGTAAGAAGATCCGCACCACACCTTATCATCCTCAGACGAACGGTTTATGTGAGAAGATGAACCACATAGTCATTGACATGCTCAAGACCTTACCAGTTGAAGAGAGAAATCAATGGCCAGAGAAACTTCCAGATCTCGTGGACATCTACAACCACATTCCTGTCAGTTCAACCAACTATACACCTGCTTACTTGATGAGAGCAAGACCAGGTAAATTGCCTATTGATTTGCAGATGGGAACCATCGAACCCACAGAATATTCTTCTGATGAAGACACGGTCAGCCAACGCCAAGAAATGTACAGGAAAGTACAAGAAAGTGTTGAGAGAAACCTAGAGATCAGTAGAGCCAAACAAGAAAAAGACTTTAACAAGCATGCCTCAGCTGAACCGCTAGCTATAGGAGACGTAGTGCTGAAAAGAAAAAGAAAAACCAACAAATTGGATAACAGTTGGGAATCTGTACCCTACACTGTTATGCCGTCACGCTATGACAACTCAAAAACTTGCGTTATCAGTAAAGACAATGGGAATACTATTGCAACTGTCTCAAGGGATCATTTGAAGAAATGTCCGCCACAGTTAATCCCACAAGCAACCAGTTACCCTGCAGTAACTAAAGATGAAGAAACAAAAGAAAATCTAGTCCTTACAGACATTGGATACTTACCAGTTGATTGGCCACAATTAGGTGAAGCATTCCTCATACCAGTTATGCATTTCTACCAACCTGTAGAAGATCAGCAACCAAATCCAATCCAACAAGTCCAACAAGAAGAAGTCCAAGTGCAAGAATTGCAGCCTGTTATATTGGAACCTGAGATTCCTGTAATCGGTCAACCTGCTAGTCCCACAGTAAGAGAAGCCATTCCTAATCAACTACCTACAGAGGTTAGTCCAGTTGATAGACTCCGCACTTACTATGGTCTACCACAAAGCAGACATAGAGAATTACCAACCACTTCGTACACTACACCAACAGCTTTGGAAACACCCACACTACGCAGATCCACACGTAGTACATTAGGCCAACCCCACACAAACTTGGAGAAGGGGTTTAAAATGTAGTGGAAAAATGTAACCTGTAAGTGTTGTAAATAGTAACCGTTTTCAAAACCTGTAAAAAGTAGTGTACAGAAGGGTGGAGGAACTGGGCTCTGTCCCAAGTATACTAAGTAGGGGACAGAAAGCGCCTGGTAAGGTATAGAAGGTTAGTACCGGCCTCCCAAGCAGAGACACCCGTAGGGAATGTATAAAGTTTACCGTGTATCCTTGGACATTACCTTTCTCCCTTTTCATAAACTTTGGACAGTTGTCACAGGACTTGTGTGACCACTAACTCTACCTTTTTCCAACCTGCGGCAGATGGACTAGTGCCGTACGGACTGCTTTTCACCTTTTTCATATTTTTCACTCCTTTTCAGTGATTTTTGTGTTTTCTTAAGACTCTGTAATTAACTGTTATAAAATGTATAGTATTAAGTTGTAAAAAGAACCTTTTGCTCAGCCGGGAGAACTGAGGTTAACTAAGGGGAAATGTGGCACCCTGGCACCTGTTGAGCACCACAGAAATCCTTACAGCACAAATGGAGTAAGTAACAGCAAAGCAAAACCCACAACACAACAACACCTTAGAACACCTGGTTTCACCCCGAGCCTCTAGGGCAGTGATGGCGAACCTATGGCACGCGTGCCACAGAGGGCACGCAGCGCCCTCTCTGGTGGCACGCGGCCTTGCCGCTGCACTGCCGCTGTGAACTGCTGGCGCAATCGCGCCAGCAGTTCAAAGATGTGTCGGGGCGGAGGAGACATTTCTCCTTGCTCTGACACTGTCTCTTAGCCCCGCCCGCCCAGCATCATGTGACCGCGGTCATGTGACTCGCTCAGCGTCACGTGACCGCGCTCATCACGAGAAGAACAGACGCAGCTAAGAGGAGCGAGAGCCGGCACTGGAAACAGGACTAGGAAGGTGAGTATGAGTTTTTTTTTTTTTTAAAGCTATAACTACAACTATAAAATTAGGAGGGGGCATTACAATGAGGGGGCCATTACAAGGATGGGGCCGTTACCACAAGGATGAGGCACTTACTACAAGGATGGGGGCATTTCAAGGAGGGGGCATTACAATGAGGGGGCCATTACCACAAGGATGGGGCACTTACTACAAGGAGGGGGCATTTGCTACAAGGATGGGGGCATTTCAAGGAGGGGGTATTACAATGAGGGGGCCATTACCACAAGGATGGGGCACTTACTACAAGGAGGGGGGCATTTGCTACAAGGATGGGGGCATTTCAAGGAGGGGGTATTACAATGAGGGGGCCATTATCACAAGCATGGGGGCACTTACTACAAGGAGGGGGGCATTTGCTACAAGGATGGGGGCATTTCAAGGAGGGGGCATTACAAGGATGGGGCATTACAAGGAGAGGGCATTACAAGGATGGGGCATTACAAGGATGGGGGCATTACAAGGAGAGGGCATTACAAGGAGGGGGCCATTACCAGGATGGGGGCATTACAAGGATGGGGCATTACAAGGATGAGGGCATTACAAGGAGGGGCATTTAAAGGATGGGCATTTACTACAAGGATGGGGGCGTTACAAGGATGGGGGCATTTACTACAAGGATGGGGACATTACAAGGAGGGGGCATTTACTAAAATGATGGGGGCATTACAAGGATGGGGTATTACAAGGAGGGTACATTACAAGGAGGCGGCATTTCAAGGAAGGGGCGGTTACTACAAGGAGGGGCATTTTGGATAGGGCATGATGGGACATTTATTGCAAGGAGGAGGCATGATGTGGCATTTATTGCAAGGAGGAGGCATGATGTGGCATTTATTGCAAGGAGGAGAGCATGATGGGGCATTTATTGCAAGGAGGAGGCATGATGGGGCATTTATTACAAGGAGGGGGCATGATGGGCATTTATTACAAGGAGGGGGCATGATGGGGCATTACTACAAAAGGGGCATGATGGGGCATTACTAAAAGAAGGGGCATTATGGGGCATTTCTGCAAGGAGGGGGCATGATGGGGCATTACTACAAGGAGGGGGCATTATGGGCCACTACTGAATGTGGACAAGGATGGGGCATTACTACAAGAGGACAAGGACGGGGATATTGCTACATTAAAGGGGGCAGAATAGAGACATTTCTGCCAGGAGAGAGTAAGGATAGAGCAAATAACTACAAGGAAAGGGTCAGGATTGAGCACATAGCTACAAGGAGAGGGACAGAATGGAGCACATAGATACAAAAAGAGGGTCAGGATGGAGCACATAAATACGAGGAGAGCATCAGGATGGAACACATAGCTACAAGGAGATGGTCAGGATGGAGCACATAGCTACAAGGACAGGGTCAGGATGGAGCACATAGCTACAAGGACAGGGTCAGGATGGACACATAGCTACAAGGACAGGGTCAGGATGGAGCACATAGATACAAGGACAGGGTCAGGATGGAGCACATAGATACAAGGAGAGGGTCAGGATGGAGCACATAGCTACGAAGAGCGACAGGATAGAGCACATAACTAAAAGAAGAGGGGTCAGGATGGAGACAATTGTACAAGATAGGGACCAGGATTACAGTGTGGAAAATCTCTCTCTCTAATATTCTTCTATTTTTTTTCTTCATACAGATCAAGTCACCTGCTGTGTCTGGAAAGGGGAGTGGGAGCGGCTCAGCTTCAATGTGAAGTAAGTTCACATGAGCTGAATGACCACTGCTGAAGAGAAGAGAAGACTGCAAAGGTAAGTTTAAAATCAATTAATTGTTAAAATAATAGAACTTTTCATCAGGGTGTCAAGATTACAAGCACTGTACAGGCAAGAGAGTTGTCAGCTGCTGGCTCTCCCCCCTGTACAGCTCTTGTGACACCCACTTCTGTCTTTTAGGGTAAATTTCCCTATCGGCACTTCGCTACTAAAAATTAGGTTTTGAGTTGGAGATTGGGCACTCGGGCTCGTAAAGGTTCGCCATCACTGCTCTAGGGGAGCTCCACTGGTGACTTTGAGCCAGTTCCCCTATAAATAGAGTCTTGGAGGAGAAACTTCAGAGTGTGGCAGACACTACAAGAGCTGCCAGGCACCAGAGTGTGTGCAGTCGCTACAAGAGCTGCCAGCCTGTGTGAAACCTCCACCCTATGAGGAACACACTAGGCCCAACCAGCCTGTTAGCAAGTGGAAATCCCTGCAATTGGGATAAGAGGAAGAAGGAGAACACCTCTCAGGAACACAGAGTTAATCTGACTCTTTCCTTAATCACCGGTTACTGGAACCGAAGCTGTGAGAGCTACCCAGCCACCACAGAGAACCAGCACCATCAACAGGAGGTTTAGCCACCTGTTCCACCTGATGCACCCATCCACGAGAGCCCGGGGAAGAGTACTGATCCTGCTCAGACCCTTTTACAGTACCCTCAGTGCTGTTAACCAGGTGAAGCAAGTTCCATTGAATACACTGCCCGGTCCGGCTGGATTCCACATCCACCCGACCTTAGCACCAGAACTAGAGAAAGGAAGCCCTAACACTGCTTGCTGTGAAACTCCAGAAGTGGCAACTTCACTATTCCGGTCCGAGTGTACCTGATTACCACCCAGTAAAGGTACCTAAAAGAGACTTTGTGTGGTTGTACGTTACTCCTGGATTCAGCGCGCAGCACCCCGCAGCTGCCTCACAACATCTTGCGCAGCTCCTGGCTCCAGGACTCCCGCTCATCCTGTGGGGAGCGTTCCATCTCGCTGTATACCATCCCCGGAGACCTGAACAGCGCTGGTAAAGTTACCAGAACACCCGCAGGTGGCGTCACGAAGACAAATCACCCCTACTGTTCCGCCATTCCCCTATTGATCTGGACCACCGGGCCTACACCACCGCAGGCGCGGTTCCGTGACTGGAGGAGAAACAACGCCCGCTACGTTTACCCACGGCTACGGTGAGTCACCTATACAGTAAAGTCTCTGTACGCTCCGCATAAGAAAGGGGAAAAGTCTTTTAGAAAAGTCCACAATTTTCAATAACATGGGTCCCTATGGGTGTCTCGGCTTAGGAGATCTGGTACCTCCCCGCCCCAGGCACTTTCTGTTCCTAACTTAATGTGCTTGGGACTGGGCCCAGTTCCTCCACCCTTCTGTACACTACTATATACATTCTTTTGTACAGGTTACTTATTTACATGTTTCCCCAATGTGCTCTACCTTATTTTATACCGACTCTCCAAACCTAGACGGCGGTTGACCTCGTGTGCTCCTATGTGACTTCTGCACTACAGGTGTCACTGTCTCTGGTGAGGTGTCTAGTGTTGAGCTTGGTGCAGGTGTTTCAGGTAAGCTTCTGCCTGGCCTTAGGCTCACTACTGGGCTAACAAGTGTACCGATTGCAGCATCCTCAGATTCTCTAGCAACGGGTATGTCTTCCTGAACCCTAGGCATCTCTTCACGGGGTTGGTAGAAGTTTAATACTGGCACAATGATGGCTCCATCTTGTTGAAGCCATGGGGGATGAGATTAGGGTGCTGTCAGACTTTTCTGGTGGCCCAGGGGGGGATGTGGGGGGTGCTGTCACTTTTTTGGTGGGAGGGAGGGTGCTGTCAGACTTTTTTGGTGGCCCGGAGGGGGGATGGGGTGCTGTCAGACTTTTGGGATGCTGCTATCATGGTGCTATCACCGTTCACTCACTGTCACCCGCCGCGTCTGCTGTGCTTTCACAGCGCCAGCCAAAAAGCGCCGCCGGCCCATTTCTGTGGGGGGACGGCCCTAGATTAGGGCTATATCACCAGCTCATGGGGCCCTTGCCCCCCTGCCACCTGGGCCAGTCCGCTCCTGACTGTGTCCCACCACTCTTGGGTTTAACAGGTGGCATTTTGATGGTTTTAGCTTCAACCCGTATTAAGCCAGAGATTCGAACAACTCTCCTAGATGTGCGACATGTTCCTTGTAGGTCTTGGAGTACACGATCACGTCATCAAGGCAGAGCAGTACCGTCTCGAAGTTCTTATGCCCCAGGCAACTCTCCATTAATTGCTGGAAGGGTTCCTGGTGCATTACATAGTCCAAAGGGCATGCTGTTGAATTTACATAGGCCCATAGGTGTTGCGAATGCCGTCTTCTCTCGATCCTCATCAGCAACGGACACCTGCCAATACCCACTAGTGAGATCTAAGGTGGGGAAGTAATTGGCAGACTTTAACGCAGCTAAGGATTCCTCTATACAGGGTAAGGGGTAAGCATCTTTGTGTCTTATGCGGTTTATTTGCCTATAGTCTACACACATCCTCATACTGCCATCTTTTTGCCTGACTAGGACTAATGGAGCTGCCCAGGGACTACAGATATGTCGTATAACCCCTGCGTCTTTCATGTCCTGTAACATTTCTTTGGCTTTTTGGTAATGTGCAGGTGGGATAGGCCTGTACCGATTGGTGGATGTGTACCTGTGGGGATATAATGTTGTACCCCTTTTATCCTACCAAAATCAAGTGGATGCTTACTAAAGACTTGTTCGAACTCTTGAAATACACGGTACACACCTTGTTTTTCATACACAGGAGTGGTGTCAGTTCCGACATGGAGCTGCTGGCACCAGTCCTCCAGTGGCCCGGTTTTTTGATCAGTTTTGCCCATTTTTCACGGGGTTCTGGATGCACTAGTTGGATCTCATTGTTGCTGACTGTGTATAATTTAGCAATGGTGGTATACCTGGGTAATTTAACCTTCTCACTGCCACAATTTGAGATGCGAACAGGTACTCTCCCATTGTGTACATCAACCACCCCCCTGCCTGTCAACAGTGTAGGTCTGTGCTCTGTGCTCACGGGCTCCACTAACGCTTGATAGTCCTGCCCTCTCAGACCTATAGCTGCTCGACACAAAATCATCATTTCACTCATTGGGGGTATCGCAATAGGCAACGGGTCTGTCACCCGTGCTGTACCAATTTCGCCACCTGTAATTGTTACCTGTTGTCGGTGCAGGATAGCTCTGATCTCATGCTGGAGAACCTTCCTCTGACTGGGTCTGGCAGTGTCTTCGATCTGTTGAAGCAAAGACAAAACTTCCTCCATGCAATTGCTAACAACATTAGTACCCAATATGATATAAGGATCCTTTGCATTACTGGCTTCTGCTACTACAAGGACCCTTTGGTTCTGTAATTCCACCCTCCCCACCTTTATGGGCATTTCTCTAACCCCTATCACAGTGATTGGTTCACCATTAGAGGCATGAAGGACCAGGTCTATTTCAGGCTGTTTCAGTTCTGCATCATCCCAATACATTTTATAAAGGATATAGGGGATGGTGGTCACCTGTGATCCAGTGTCCAGCAGAGCAGGTGTCGGGATGCCATCCAGTACAATGGACAGAAACGGCCTCTGTCCGATGAAGGTCTTGTACCAGGTGGCTGGGTCCTGTTGATCTAGTCCTGAGGTTTGGCTCCAGCCCCCAGGGATTGCCCGTTTAAAGGACAGCTCCTGGCAAAGGTGTCCGGTGCGGGTACAGCGACGGCAGATGAGCTCCCCAGTGGAGCTGTAGCGGTCGGTGGCTCTTCCTCTGTATGCTGCAGCTTGCTTCCCTCGCATCCAGGGGACATCTTCCTGGCTGTCGGCAAGTTGAATCAGTGGCTGAAGCTTGGGCTGGGGTCTTGGTGCTGGTTGTGGGTTGCTGCGCTGTAACTGCATAGCGTCCATCAGCTTGGAGATGTTTTTGTTTATCTCACGCATCTCAGCGCGTAACTCAGCCCGCAGAGAATCATATTTATCAGGCTGCGCAAATTGAACATTGTGCATGGCTGCAGATACGGGTACTGGTTTTGGAGTAGCCTGCACCTCACCGTTGCACCACCGTTTAATTGCAGCTTCATGGGTCTCTACCGGCTTTAACCCTTTTATGGCAATCTCTTTCAGGGTGTTAAAGTCAGCGACTGGGTTGCTCAATGACCACCAACGTACATTTTTACTGTCCTCAGGGGATAGCAGTCCCCGTGTGAACTGTTCAATGAGGAGCTTGTTCTCATCCTGTGCACTGGCGTGGCTGACATGTATACGGGCGTGCAGTGCTTCTTCCAGACGCCAGGCATAAGCTCTTATGTCATCCCCCGGCCTCTGGTAGCAGTCTCATTACACTCCTTAAAGGTAGCTCTCAGTTTATTGAATATAGCAGGGGCTGATCTGCATTCAGCTGCAGACCAGGACACACTTTCTTTCTCTGCTGCATCAGTTAAATGTCCGAGTACCACAGCAGCACGTTGTTGGCCAGTCATGGCATACATATCCAGGACACCACTGATCTTTCACTTGAACTCGTCCAGCGTATCAGGGCGACCATCATACTGGGGCAACCACTTGGCCCCCGGGATGTATGGGAATGACATGGGTATTAATGGGGCGACGGAGCCCAGGGCGCCGGAGGTGCTGGCAGTGTTACCGGAGTCCTTCCGTGTAATTCAGCGTACGCGGTATCGTCGTCACTGGAGGAGGCCGACATGTTGGAGGCCCCCCTAGTGAATTACAGCCAGTCGAAGAGTTAAACAGTTCGGGAGTTTCCGAGCTAGGCCGCAAAACTCGGGGATGCTCGGCTGAGCGAGGGGTGGGTTTCTAGTTCGCGCTCTACAGGCTGGCACGCCCTCTTTCTTCCCGCTCTTCGGCGCAGTAATGGCGGTGTAGTTTAAACAGTCACTCAATACAGTCAATGAAACGGCACACAGTACCCGGTAATACCGGGCACGGGATCCTGTTTGTGATGCCAGAAAGAGGATGTGTCGCCCCAGGGTATGGGGTACTCAGGTGTCAGGTGGCAGAAGGGGTTAACTGTGTCATGGGAAATGGCGGCCGCTCCTGATCCTGTATCCCAGGGGATGGTTCTCTTGAAAAGGGGGTGTTTACAAGGGATTATGTACAAGTTTATAGTTTGTCGTGACGCCACATGCAGTACCTGGTGAGATATCACCAGCGCCGCCACAGTCCTCCAGAGGTCGGTGGGATTGCGGCTGAGATGGTATAGTCTTCTGCAGGCAGGACTGGAGACCTCCGGGGCAGCAACATAATAAGGGGCAGCTTGTAGGGGAGCTGGAATAGTACAGGGAGTGCTGGAACAGTCTATGAGGGGCACGGTGAGTGGAGAGGAAGGATGCACGCACACAGAAGAAGTCCCTTTCACCTTTTACTGATGTTTCACAGGTAAATATGTCCAGGGCACTGACAGGTGACAGGGTTGCACAGTAAGTCCCCACAGCAAGTGGGTATAAGGCCTCCTCTGCTCTGTAGTGACGGTTGAAGCACAGCCTGCTTGCAGCCAGACTTGCCTCCTCTCTCTTCCTGACTGTAGTGTCTGTCTCCCTCCTGTGCAGTCTCTGGGATATTCTCTCTGAACACTGCGGTGCTGTATGTTGTGTCTGGCTCCCACTTTTGACTCTCAGGGGGGAACAAACCGGGTAGCCGAAGCATCCACGGTGTGACGGGGTTCTCTGTGGTCCTATAGTATCCCACAGGTGCGGATCCCCAATATCCGGTGATTCTCTGGGTGCAATTCTTCTCGAAGTCCCTCACTCCTCCCCTTTAGCTCTCTCAGCTCCTCGCCTTCAGTCCCACTTAGGCTGGCCGGACGTAGAAGGGCCACTCTGGGTCACTGGCTCGGGCCTAATCGCAGCACCGACCACCAGGACGTTTTTGCAGCTCTTCTAGCGTCTGCACACTCTAACTCCTCCCCCAGCAGCAGTATTTATAGGGGATCTTGCCTAAGGGCAGCAAGTGGGTCTCCTCGTACTGTGCCGGGGTGGAAGGTGTTGTATGTAGTAGGTACCTAATGTGGAAACCCAGCTGTGCATTAGAGAGATCTGTGGCTACCTGTGTGAGTAGGGCACCACAATAATACTAAAGGGGACAGAGGCATATGCATTTATGAAGGGGTGAGGCAGCCCTATGCATCCATAAAGGGGCAGTGCTATGTGTGAACATATACTTTGTATTCTAATATAGAAAGCTGTGAGGGTGACATCACAGGAGAATTCCCAGGCAAAACTGGGTTTTCCAGTTAGGTACTATTCCCAGGCAATGCCAGACTTGTGCTGCAGCCTTGTCTTCCCCGACACTTCTGAGAATGGAATGCTTCATCTGGTCCCTCGCAGATGTTGAAGAATCTCTAGGGGTGTCATCTGAATCACGTCATTAGCAGATTTAGATGCAAACCCCAATGTAAGTGATCAGCTTAGAGCACAGGTGTTCTAGAATTTTATATAAATTACTAGCTGTACTATCCGGCTACGCTCGGGTTAATAAATAACTGCTGTTAGCTATAACAAAATAGAATTTGAATGTCATATTAATGACCTGTAGGAAAATAGAAGCTGAGCTGTGATTGGTTGCTATAGGCAGCCTAATAAATCTCCAGCCAACAGTAAACCCTCTTCCCGGCCGGACAGTATATATTACCTCACACATACACATAAAAGACAGCTCATGTGACTGACATCTGCCTTAATTCCCTATATGGCACATGTGTTGCACATTGGCTGATTTTAATCAGATGTTTATTTTTGGAAATTAAAGATACCAGACGTATGAGGCGAGTTGTGTGAGGCGATTTGTGCACATCTGTGTCTGTCTGTGTGGTGTGTGTGTCCCTGGGGTGTGTCCCTGGGGTGTGTGTGTCCCTGTGGGGGGTCCCTGTGGTGTGTGTGCCCTTTTGGGGGGGTGGGGTGTCCCTGTGGTGTGTGTGTCCTTTTGGGGGGGAGGGGTGTCCCTGTGGTGTGTGTGTCCTTTTGGGGGGAGGGGTGTCTCTGTGGTGTGTGTCCATCCCTTTGGGGTCTTTGTGTTCCTGTGGGGGGGGCGTGTCTCTGTATCCCTGTGGGGTGTGTATGTGTGTGTCTCTGTGGGAGAGGGGGGGTCTGTGTGTTGTGTGTCTGTGTGGTGTGTGTGTGTTTGTGTTCAGGTGCATGGTGAGTATCCAATGTTGGGGCTCCACTTTAGCTGTTACTCTTTGTGTGCATGTGGTGTGTATATGTGGCTCCCCACTATGTAGGTGCCACAGAGGGGTACTGCACCCATAAAATCAGTGCAGAGATCTCAGCTGCAAGTGGATTTAAGGATGGTAGGCGGAACCCTAAACCCACACCCCACACTAGATCATGCAGTGGGAGGGAACCCGGGAGGGTATTTAGTCACTTCCCAGGGGGAACTAGAGAGGTCTGTGGTCGAGAGTTAGTCAGCCAGGCAGGGAGCCTGGGAAGAAGGGTCTCCTCGGCTGAGGGACCCAAGAACAACCAGAACAGATCTCAGACACCAAGAAAGAGTGGGAACAGAGTAACCGGAGAGTTTTCCCCAGGAGAGAAACCGGGTACCGGAGCCCGCACCTGTAGGAACCTTTAAGGCCTGCAGAAAATCCGAAGCATGGGGGTATATCAATATACGGCCCTGATTCTTGAGCGACCATTAGAGGGAACCAGACACAGTAGGCAAGCCGCAGTATTGACAGAGGGTTACCCGACGGGAGCAAGAGAAGAAGAGAGAGACAGCAGGAGGTCAGAACTACTACATGAGATCAGATTTCACACAGCTACACGGAAGCAGGGAAGAAAAGGAACAAGAAAGGCACACACTGGGGTTCTGTTTATCTATTTGCAACCATCCACTTGTCGGTTAACATCTTACTACACTGAGGACTGTCATCCCTGACGTGTAATCCATTTGCCGCCTGATACCCTAGTACCCCATACCTGGGTGTGACATCTATCTTTTCTGTGTACAAACAGGATCTCGTGCCCAGTACCACCGGTATTGTGGTGCGCCTTGAACCTTGGACTTAAAAACAAACTTTTTCCGCCATTGCTTGGCGCTAAAAATAAGTTCCCGCCAATTATCGCACGAGGACCCAAGATGGCGTCGTAGCCATGTACTAAACACCATGTGCAGGCCCAGGGGGCGTGCCTCAGCCCCTAGAAGAAGGAGGGCCTAGACGGAGGCGACAAAAAGTGTGGCCACCCCGATTGCCATCAATTAATCAGGGGGGCGGCCCACAGGAAATTCCCAGGGAGTGCCCGCCCATAGCTGGACAAACCGGAAAAGGACAGAAAGAACTAGACTCCTTTATACCTGGCAGCATGGCAGCACCCCAGTGGAGAGACGTAGTGTGAGAGCTGGAGGAGCAGACCCACGCCGAACAAGGCGATCCGGCAACGGCGTCTCTCTTAACGATGGAGGGGGATGCCGAGTACTGGCGGGATGCTTTTACCCGGCTCCACCAAGAGATGGAGAAGACACTAACTTGGGTGTGTCGGCGGTGGAGTGCCAAGCGGAATTTCGAGCTGTCCGGTAGGAGAACGACCTGCGAGACATGGGAGGCAGCGGTGGCTGAACGAGTGGTAGAAGAATACCACACCTCCTTACCACCACCTGTCCAGACCTGGAACATGGGGTCCCAGACTGAGCCCCCGACTTCACCACTGTCCCGGTCCAGCAGTTGTCTCCGACTGGAGGCAGCTCAACCACCCACAGCACCAAACATCGAGGTCGAGGAGAAGTTTGACGACGTGGACGGCTTCAAGGAACCGGACGGAGCCTCGGGAGGGAGCACTCCAGAAGCAGCATGGTGGACCGCATGGCAGCGGCACCAGGGAGGAGTTCCCGCCATTTTAAGCTCCGCAGAGATGCGAGTGACATCAAGGGTTTCCAGCAGCAGTTCGCCACCTCCACAGTACCAGTCGCTACAGTGCACCCGGCCAGCCATGGATGAAAGAGACCAGGTGGCAATGCAGAGGCGGCGAGAGGAGACTCCGAGATGAAGCAAGAGCTCAGCCCCTACTTCCAATCGAACTGCACAAAACAGGAACTGTTATTTCCATCTACCATGAGGATGGATGGGGTTTCTTACGAGAACCAGGACTGATAGACGACGTCTTCTTTTCCCGGCGGGATGTAGAATCATTCCTGCGTAAAGGACATCCACGGCGTGACTTATATAGAGGTGAGAAGGTGACCTATGAACGTTACCCAGGCCCGTTAGGCTGATTTGCCATCAGGATCACCTGTATAGAACATTAACATTATGTTGCAATAGACTCCCGTTGCGAGACATTGTCCATGTAAATAGCCCCTCACCTTTCCAGCAATCAGCCCCTTTTCCCTTTTTGAATGAAGAGTGTGTCCTCATTGACCCCAATGACTTTTATATTTGAACTGCCCCTTCGTTAATGATGTGTGCCAAATGAATAGCGGCCCAGTGGTGATAACACACTGAACTGTGCTGGACTAAAGATTACCACTGGGCCTGCATACCGAAGTAAATAATGTTTGTGTATTTCTGTGTGAAATGTTTAAAGAATGCGCCTCCCAGCAATGGGAAGAAAACCTAAATATGCTTAATTGTAAATAGTTGGTATTAATGTATCTAAAAATGTTTTTCACTTCCCCGTAGACAAGTGTTGATACTCACGGACGAGTGTATTCCATCAAGGGGTTATGTGGTGACCCACTATGTAGGTGCCACAGAGGGTAGTGCACCCATAAAAATGGTGCAGAGATCCCAGCTGCAAGTACATTTCAGGATGGTGGGCAGAACCCTAAACCCACACCCCACACTAGATCATGCAGTGGGAGGGAACCTGGGAAGGTATTTAGTCACCTCCAGGGGGAGCTAGAGAGGTCTGTGGTCGAGAGTCAGCCAGGCGGGGAGCCTGAGGGAAGAAGGAGGGTCTCCTCGGCTGAGGGACTCAGGGACAACCAGAACAGATCCCAGACATCGAGAAGGAGTGGGGAACAGAGTAACTGGAGAGTTTGCCCCAGAAGAGAAACCGGGTACCGGAGCCCGCACCTGTAGGAACCTTCAAGGCCTACAGAAAATCTGAAGCACAGGGGTATATCAATATACTGCCCTGATTCTCGAGTGACCATTAGAGGCAACCAGACACAGCACGCAAGCCGCAGTGATACCACGGGTTACCCGACGAGAGCAAGAGAAGAAGAGACGGACGGCAGGAGGTCAGATCTACTACATGAGATCAGATTTCACACAGCTACTGGGAAGCAGGGAAGAAAAGGAACAAGAAAGGCACACGCTGGGGGTTCTGTTTATCTACCAGAGATCCGCTTGCAGCCATCCCGTAGCCACTTGTCGGTTAACATCTTACTGTATTGAGGACTGTAACAATGCTGCTAAAGTTCCAGTAAAGTACCCGGTGAAGTGACTCTGACTCTGCCGTATCTTCTTTCCACAAACTCATTCTCTTTACAGATTTCCTGCCTCGGAGGTCCAGTCCTGCTTGCGGAGGACTACACCATCTCTGCCGCAATACCACCGACCTCCGGAGGACTGTAGCGGCGCTAGTGACATCTCACCAGGTACTGCAAGTGGTGTCACAACAAACTATAAACTTGTACATAATCCCCTGTATATAAATCCCCCTTTTAAAGATAGGCCCAGGACACGGGACCAGGCGCGGCCGCCATTCCCCATGACACAGCAGTTAACCCTTTGCCGCCTGATACCAGAGTACCCCATATCCTGGGTGCGACATATACATGTCCCTGTGCGTGGTGAATATTCCATGTCAGGGCCCCACCTTAGTGACTATATGCTGGTATATGCTGTTAGTCTTTGGTGCTGTCATTAAGCCCCTCTCATTCACAACTGTCAACTGGTAACTGTCACTTTCTCTCCATTATATAGATAGGGCCAAAATTGTTTGGTGAATTGGAATGCACGGGGTTAAAATTTCGCCTCACAACATAGCCTATGACGCTCTCGGGGTCCAGATGTGTGACTGTGCAAAATTTTGTGGCTGTAGTTGCGACGGTGTAGATGCCAATCCCGGACATGCATACACACATTCAGCTTTATATATTAGACTAGCTGTACTACCCAGCTACGCCCGGGTTAATAAATAACTGATGTTAGCTATAACTAAATAGAATTTGAATATGTCATATTAATGACCTGTAAGAAAATAGAAGCTGAGCTGTGATTGGTTGCTATAGGCAGCCTAATAAATCTCCAGCCAACAGTAAACCCTCCCCCCATACACATAATAGACAGCTTATGTGACTGACATCTGCCTTAATTCCCTATATGGCACATGAGTTCCACATTGGCTGTTTTTAATCAGATGCTTATATTTGGAAATTAAAGATAGCAGACATATGAGGCGAGTTGTGTGAGGTGATTTGTGCACATCTGTGTCTGTCTGTGTGGTGTGTGTGTCCCTCGGGTGTGTGTATGTGTGTGTCCCTGGGGGTGAGTGCATGTGTCCCTATAGGGTGTGTATGTCCCTGTGGGGGGTATGTGTGGTGTGTGTTTCTGTTGTGTGTGTCTCTTTGTGATGTGAGTCCCTGTGGGGTGAGTGCATGTGTCCCTATAGGGTGTGTATGTGTGTGTGTCCCTGTGGGGGGGGGGGGTCTGTGGTGTGTGTATCTGTGTTGTGTGTGTCTCTTTGTGGTGTGTGTGTGTCCCTGTGGGGTGAGTGCATGTGTCCCTATAGGGTGTGTATTTGTGTGTCCCTGTGGGGGGTGGGTGTCTGTGTGTTGTCTCTCTCTTTGTGGTGTGTGTGTGTGTCCCTGTGGGGTGAGTGCATGTGTCCCTATAGGGTGTGTATGTGTGTGTGTGTCTGTGTGGGGGGGGTCTGTGTGGTGTGTGTGTGTCTCTTTGTGGTGTGTGTGTGTCTCTGTGGGGTGAGTGCATGTGTCCCTTTAGGGTGTGTATGTGTGTGTCTCCCTGTGGGGGGGTCTGTGTGGTGTGTGTGTCTGTGTTGTGTGTGTGTCCCAGTGGGTTGGGTGCATGTGTCACTATAGGGTGGGGGTGTCTCTGTGTTGTGTGTGTCTCTTTGTGGTGTGTGTGTGTTTGTTCGGGTGCGTGGTGAGTATCCAATATTGGGGCTGCACCTTAGCGACTATACACTTGCTGTTACTCTTTGTGGGCGTGTGGTGTGTATACATGTCCCCGTGCGTGGTGAATATCTCATGTTGGGGCCCCACCTTAGTGACTATATGCTGGTATGTGCTGTTAGTCTTTGGTGCTATCATTAAGCCCCTCTCATTCACAACTGTCAACTGGTAACTGTCACTTTTTCCCAATTATGTAGATAGGGGCAAAATTGTTTGGTGAATTGGAATGCGCGGGGTTAAAATTTCGCCTTACAACATAGCCTATGACGCTCCCGGGGTCCAGACATGTGATTGTGCAAAATTTTGTGGCTATAGCTGACAGCTGTCGATTTTTCTCTGTGTGTTGTCTCTCTCTTTGTGGTGTGTGTGTGTGTCCCTGTGGGGTGAGTGCATGTGTCCTTATAGGGTGTGTATGTGTGTGTGTGTCTGTGTGGGGGGGGTCTGTGTGGTGTGTGTGTGTCTCTTTGTGGTGTGTGTGTGTCTCTGTGGGGTGAGTGCATGTGTCCCTTTAGGGTGTGTATGTGTGTGTCTCCCTGTGGGGGGGTCTGTGTGGTGTGTGTGTCTGTGTTGTGTGTGTGTCCCAGTGGGTTGAGTGCATGTGTCACTATAGGGTGGGGGTGTCTCTGTGTTGTGTGTGTCTCTTTGTGGTGTGTGTGTGTTTGTTCGGGTGCGTGGTGAGTATCCAATATTGGGGCTGCACCTTAGCGACTATACACTTGCTGTTACTCTTTGTGGGCGTGTGGTGTGTATACATGTCCCCGTGCGTGGTGAATATCTCATGTTGGGGCCCCACCTTAGTGACTATATGCTGGTATGTGCTGTTAGTCTTTGGTGCTATCATTAAGCCCCTCTCATTCACAACTGTCAACTGGTAACTGTCACTTTTTCCCAATTATGTAGATAGGGGCAAAATTGTTTGGTGAATTGGAATGCGCGGGGTTAAAATTTCGCCTTACAACATAGCCTATGACGCTCCCGGGGTCCAGACATGTGATTGTGCAAAATTTTGTGGCTATAGCTGACAGCTGTCGATTTTTCTCAACACTGTTCTATTCACTTTTTCCCCATTATGTAGATAGGGGCAAAATTGTTTGGTGAACTGGAACGCCCGGGGTTAAAATTTCGCCTCACAACATAGCCTATGACGCTTTCGGGGTCCAGACGTGTGACTGTGCAAAATTTTGTGGCTTTCGTTGCGACGGTGTAGATGCCAATCCCGGACATACATACATACACACATACATACATACACACACACATTCAGCTTTATATATTAGATATGCCCAATAAACACTTCACCTCAATCCATACACACTAAAAAAAGAAGTCCCCACTCAGGTCCGTCATCTTTAAAACAGAAAAATAAATGGATTCTGTGTTACTGGTAAACCAAAGGCTCTGTAAAAGTGCCATGGTTCCCCTCAAAAAGAAATCCACCAAAGTCTCTGCTGCAAATCCAAATGCCCCCCTGGTTTCTCATTCCCACATTGTGCCTAAACCACATTTATTGTCCACATTATTGGCATTTCTGTAGTGAGGAAGCCCAGTTAATTTAAAGGGTGTGTTTTTCCAGAAGCTCGAGCTGGGCACAGTGTGTAGGCACTGCAATGTACTTGGCTCCAAAATGTATGGGCAGTACAATGGCTGATTTGCCATTTTCAATCAGCAACATCCATTGCTACTTGCTTCAGGAAAACACTCATGGAGTCAAAATCAGTGCTACACATGTACTATAGGTAAATTCCTAGAGTAGTGTCATTTCCAAAATGGTGTCACATGAGGGGGGAGGGGTTGCTCTTCTGGCACATAAAGAGTTTTTGAACTATTGTACAAAAATTCGTACTTAACGGTCGAATAACGCTCCTTTCCTCCTGAGTTTTGCCTTGTGCCTAAAGCTGGTTTCACACTACGATTTTTTTTAAATCCGATGCTGTCGGTATAAATCGTACAGCATCGGACCCAAACTGATCCCTGCAATCTGATGCCAAATAGGCATCCGATCCCGACATTTTGCAGGATCAGTCTGGCCGGCTCCTATCATCTGCTCCTCTCTGCCTCCTGTCACCTGTCAGCTGTTCTCCCCTCTTCTCCCCTGTGTTAACCCCTCTTCTCCCCTGCTCTCCCTGCTTCTCCCCTGGTACTCCCCATCCTCTCCCCTCTCCTCTGGAATAAAAAATAATAAACCATCTATTCTCACCCATCCACGAGTCCCCCGCCGTCTCCAGCTATCTTCTGATCCTAGGACTTCGCGTGATGTCACAGTCACATGACCAGTTACCGCAGTAACCGGTCATGTGACTGACATCACGGCAGGTCCTACAGGCAGGAGATGCTGGAGCATGCTCAGTACACTAAAATCGGGTCCGAGGAGACATCAGATGTTTCCTCTGACCCTGCTCCATAGGGCCCCATGTTACAGGAATCGGATCGGATTTGGCATAATTGCCTTCCGATCTGTCAGATCCGATTTTTTTTCCAATTTTTGATTCGGATGCAAAAATCGGACCAGTCTCCGATTTTTGCACTGGAAAGAAATCAGACAAAATCGGATCGGAATCGGATGGCATTTAGTGCACATCCGAATCAGCCCGATCCCCATAGGATCACAAGGGGCCAAATTCGGATCCGATACTGTCCGATTTCAAAAAATTGTAGTGTGAAACCAGCCTAAGCAATACTGTACAGCCACATATGGGGCATTGCTGTGGTCAGCAAAAATTGTGTGACAAATTTATTTGCTATTTTCCCATGTGAAGATATAAATCTGGGGCTAGAACTATATTTTTGCGTTAAAAGTGAAATTCTTTTTTTCTTCACCGCTCCATAGTGGAAAATTCAGTGACATGCCTGTGGTATCATAATAAGAAAGCTGATGGCACTTCCTAATATGCAAGACTGAACAAGTGCACACAGAAGAAAACATATCTAATATATAAAGCTGAATGTGTGTATGTATGTATGTATGTATATCCGGGATTGGCATCTACACCGTCGTAACTACAGCCACAAAATTTTGCACAGTCACACGTCTGGACCTCGACAGCATCATAGGCTATGTTGTGAGGCAAAATTTTAACCCTGGGTGTTCCAGTTCACCAAACAATTTTGCCCCTATTTACATAATGGGGAAAAAGTGAAAGGAAAAGTGTTGGAAGAAAACCGACAGCTGCCAGCTACAGCCACAAAATTTTGCACAGTCACATGTTTGGACCCTGGGAGCGTCATAGGCTATGTTGTGAGGTGAAATTTTAACCCCGCGCGTTCCAATTCACCAAACAATTTTGGCCCTATCTACATAATGGAGAGAAAGTGACAGTTACCAGTTGACAGTTCTGAATGAGAGGGGCTTAATGACAGCACCAAAGGCTAACAGCATATACCAGCATATAGTCACTACGGTGGGGCCCTGACATGGAATATTCACCACGCATAGGGACATGTATACACACCACATGCACACAAAGAGTAACAGCTAAGGTGGAGCCCCAATATTGGATACTCACCATGCACCCGAACACAAACACACACCACAAAGAGACACACACAACACAGACACCCCCCTCACAGGGATATACACACATACACACCCACAGGAACACAAAGACCCCATAGGGATGGACACACACCACAGAGACACCCCTCCCCCAACAATGACACACACCATAGGGACACCCCTCCCCCCCAAAAGGACACACACCACAGGGACCCCCCACAGGGACACACGCACACCACTGGGACACACACACACCCCAGGGACACACACCCCAGGGACACACATACCACACAGACAGTCACATGAGCTGTCTATTATGTGTATATGTGAGGCTTAATGATTAGCACTGCACGGTGGCTCAGTGGTTAGCACATTATATGGTCGCTCAGTGGTTAGAACTGTACAGTGGCTCAGTGGTTAGCACTGTACGGTGGCTCAGTTGTTAGCACTGTATGGTGGCTCAGTGGTTAGCACTGTATGGTGGCTCAGTGGTTAGCACTGTATGGTGGGTCAGTGGTTAGCACTGTATGGTGGCTCAGTGATTAGCACTGTATGGTGGCTCAGTGGTTAGCACTGTATGGTGGCTCAGTGGTTAGCACAGTATATGGTGGCTCAGTGGTTAGCACAGTATATGGTCGCTCAGTGGTTAGCACAGTATATAGTCGCTCAGTGGTTAGCACTGTATGGTGGCTCAGTGGTTAGCACTGTATGGTGGCTCAGTGATTAGCACTGTATGGTGGCTCAGTGGTTAGCACTGTATGGTGGCTCAGTGGTTAGCACAGTATATGGTCGCTCAGTGGTTAGCACAGTATATGGTCGCTCAGTTGTTAGCACTGTACGGTGGCTCAGTGGTTAGCACTGTACGGTGGCTCAGTGGTTAGCACTGTATGGTGGCTCAGTGGTTAGCACTGTATGGTGGCTCAGTGGTTAGCACTGTATGGTGGCCCAGTGGTTAGCACTGTATGGTGGCCCAGTTGTTAGCACTGTATGGTGGCTCAGTGGTTAGCACTGTATGGTGGCTCAGTGGTTAGCACTGTATGGTGGCTCAGTGGTTAGCACTGTATGGTGGCTCAGTGGTTAGCACTGTATGGTGGCTCAGTGGTTAGCACTGTATGGTGGCCCAGTGGTTAGCACTGCGCAGTGGCTCAGTGTTTAGCAAAGTATGGTGGCTCAGTGGTCAGTGCAGGATGGTGGCAGAGTGTGGTGGCTCAGTGGTCAGTGCAGGATGGTGGCAGAGTGGTCAGTGCAGGATGGTGGCAGAGTGGTCAGTGCAGGATGGTGGCAGAGTGGTCAGCGCAGGATGGTGGCAGAGTGGTCAGCGCAGGATGGTGGCAGAGTGGTCAGCGCAGGATGGAGGTAGAGTGGTCAGCGGTCAGCGCAGGATGGATCCCCCTCCCATCCGATCTCACCTGCACCTGGTGTTTAAATTGCAGCAAGTAATGAGCGTTCATGTGATAGGCGGGCTGAAGAGCCTGTCACATGACCGCTCATTACCGGGTGCGAGTCAGACGGAGCGGTGGGTGAGTCGGGGAGGGGTAATGGAGCTGTGGGGGGGTAATGGAGCGGGGGGAGGGCAATGGAGCGGAGGGAAATGGATGGAGCGAGGAGGGGAGGGAATGGAGCAGCGGGTGGCGGGAAAGCAGCGACGGGTAAGAGGGGGCCGGAGGTGGGCGCACCCGCTCCAGCAGGATATCTGTGTCTGTGAGGGGAGTGGGGGCAGGAAGAGCGGGTGTGCCGTGGGGAGCGGGGGCAGAAAGAGCGGTGGTTCTGCGGGGGGGCTGTGAGGAGCGCCGCCGCTGCAGCCACCGTGTATCCGGGCAAGAGCGGCGCTAATGCGCCACTCTCGACGGGCTGCAAATAGGCGCAAAATTCGAACTTTAAATTCTCGCGCCTATTTGCATAGTCAGCGCTCATTGGGCACCCACGCCAATGAGCGGCCTGTGTCTGGTGCGCGATTTCGTCGACAGATGCAGGAAACTCAAACAATTATATAGTAGATATAAGAGGTTGTGGATGTCATTCTGAGAAAGTTATGGTGGACATTATACTATACATTGGGAGTTGTGTGGGTCATCATAAATATAATCATATAAATTATACAAAACATGGATCAATGAACTAGATACACAAAGAAAAAGTGCCACTATTTCCAAGAATAAAATGTAGCTTTTATTGATAAATAATTAAAAACAAAAATAAATAATTATTCAATAGCATGGAAATCATCAAGGAGAGATTGGTAATTGAGATACACACACAATAATATAAAATATAATACAAAAATTAAGTAGTAACAGGTAAGACAATTAGTAACAGTAAAAAGTATAATATGAGTCAAATATACTGCATACACAATATATCAGTAGTATCCTAAATACACCATAGCAGTAAATAACCAGCAATTATGAGAAGGAAACAACTATTTTCTTATCCTACCCTATATTGCTATAATGCTTGAAACTGTGCTGGTGTATACTAATTACAGAACAACTAATAAAGGGGATAAGGTTACTAACAACCTATATATTATATTAATACACCTAATGATAATAGTGATGTCTTATCCCACCAATGCTAATGTCAAGAACCAACCTCCTGCCCCAACATACGTTTCCCCTAATCTTCATGGTGTGTATATGTGGCACCACAGGGTCTGGTTGCCACTGTGGCATTATCTCCCTCCCAGGGGGTGATGTCATGCCTAGAAGCAAAAAGTGGTCCCCACGCCAGGGAATACTCAGCAACCAATACTTTTCCAGCTCCAAGCCTGAAGGGGGAGCTCTCACCCGGTTTCAGGGGAGCAGCAGGAAGTGCGCAGTAGAAAGACAGTTGGACCAGTTATAAAAGAGGAGACAAACAGGAAGTGGGAGTTCAGTCAGTGTGACGTAATCTTTGGACATGGTCTGAGGAGAGGAAGACAGGAGAGACGTTGAGGAGAGCTCTGACGGGAAATTGAGCTGCAACAGAGCTCATCCCGGAGCTGAGCGCCAGAGAGAAGGACAATGGAGCCCTGAGTTTTGGGGTACTGAACAACCAGCAGCTGAGGACGGAGGGAAGACTCCAGGTCTTCTAGCCACACCAAATACCTGGCACAGCAGCAGCTAAGAGCCTGGAGCCGCCAGTAGAGGAGCAACACCTGAAAAAGGCCCAAGCTGCCTGCCATACAGGTAGGGACAACTAAACACGCAGGAATAGGGTCACAGCATAGCTTTGGGCCGCAAGGACAAAACAGGAAAGCGCAAAAGGGAGGCCTCCGAATTCCCCTGGTGTGGTGGATCACTCAATTGCTTCCAGGCCACCCGGACCTCCATTACCATCTGTAATAAGTGCCCCCGATTGTATCTGCAACCACCAAGTAAAGGTAACGGAAACTACAACCCTGTGTCCTCCAGTTCTTTCCCTGCATCTGTCACCCTGCACCCCAATGATCACCACAGCCCTATTTCACTGTATCATCTGCCCTGGGGCCCTGCTCCACCTGAGGGAAGCTGTGTCATCTTTGCTGCGTCATCAACTGCCCCAGTAATGCTGAATAGCAGCATCAGCCCTATATAGCCGAATAACACAGGTAGCGTCACATAATCCCATATAAACTATTTCCCTATTTAACGACAAAACCAGGGTCACGGAATGGGTCACAGCCCCGTGACTTTCCCAGAAAAGGACTGACCTGGGCCAGTTCCGAGTACCGCATGGCCCTTGTGGGCGTGTCAACTTGGTGTCACGAACAGGATTTACCGACCCGATATCACTGGGTCATGTGTCATAGACTTTATTAAACAGTGAGGTAACCGCCATTATTGCATAGCGTGGCATGCGGGAAGCCAAAGCGGTGTGTTATCATGGGCGGAGCCCTAGAAAGAGCGCAAAGAGTGACCCCGCCCCACGCTGTGATGTCAACTGGCGGGAGGCAGGAGGCCCCGACCCGGAATTCTGAGATAAAGCAATCTTTTTCCTCCTGCGGAGCAGGAGACTGATAATTTAATTGAGACTGAGAACCTGGCTGCGGTTCACTGTGGGAAGGAAAATGCCCAACCCGGACGGAGAGCCAGTGGCGGTTGCAGCCGCAGCTCCTGTAGTGCCTTTATCAATGCTGTATATCCCTGGGGCGACTTGGCTACCTCAGTATTCTGGGGAGTCGCACACCCTGAACAACTTTAAAGAGAGACTGCATAGTTTATTTGAAGGTGTACCTCCTGACAGAAGGCCAGAAAGTCAGCATCCTGATAGGTCAACTAATCGGTGCTGCCCAGAGGGAGGTAAAGCCCTGGCCGGACGCGAACAAGAGAACTGTTAAGGAAATCCTGGCCAGGCTGAAAGAAACCTTTGATACCCGCACTGAAGCAGAGATTAAGATGAAATTCTTTGGGTGCAGGACAGTGTACGGGACTATGCTTTAAAACTGGTGGACCCTGAGAGTGTGAGACGCGAGGACAGACTGTTGACTGAGCAATTTTTGGAGGCGCTTCTGTCTAATGCTTACCGGACACAGCTGCGCATTATGGCCCTACAAAATCCGGACTTAGACTTTGCACAGTTTAAAGAGTGGGCCATTTTGGTGCTGCGAGAGGCAAAGACAGGCAGCACTGCATCCACCCGGTGCCCCGCTATCACCTACTACCAGGAGGCGGTGCCCTTTTGCCCAGCACCTGTGAGATCTGATGAACAGGCCTTTGATGATAGCTCCTCTGCAGATCTACATGCCCAGATTGAGGAGCTGACCAAAAGTATGGTTGCGCTAACCAAAACCATGCCGTCCATGCAAGCTGCTCCCCAAAAGGAAAAGATCCAGCTGGCCTCCAGTCCAGATGACGTCCCGTGGCGACGACAGAAAAGAATCCCACCAATCCGGGTAAGAGAAAGCAATCATTATGATGCAGCTGGACAACTGATTTGCCGCCGCTGTGACAAAGCGGGGCATCTGGCAAGATATTGTCCTTTAAACGAGCAACCTCTGGGGCAAAGGGCCAACCCCCAGACATAAGGCAATCAGGCCCACAGAGTTGTCGAGACAAGTATGTAGGTCATCCCAGTTGTGATTGATGGCATCCCACTGACCACTTTTACTGGACACTGAATCCCAGGTGACAACGATGCCACATATCTTTTATAAGCAGTGTTGGGCTGACTCTGACCTGACCCATGGCCCAGATGATGCCTTGACAATAATAACCAGCAATGGTCAACCTCTACCACAAGTGGGGTACAAAGAGGTGACCATAAAGGTTTCCCGAGTAGAATTTAAAATCTCAAGGTGTAATTGTAGACATTGATCTTCAGGAATGTAATTCAATGATGACCTTAGGTACCAATGTGACAAAAAATTATCTTGCAGAGATTATTGTTCTATTACAACAGGTAGCTGAAACTGCCAGTTCTGGTGAGCAGCGAGTCCTGCAGAAGGAAATCAAGGTTCTGATGCAGAGGCAGTAGGTGGAGCTGTCTGGTGGAGAAGTCGGCAGTGTAAGAGTAAGTGATCCATTCCCCATCGCAATACCGCAGAATTACCTGGCCCTGGTAGAACCCGTGTATTCAGACAGTAGGCCCACCATCCTGACAACTAGGAGGTGTAGTTGATGTCTCCAAGGGGAGAGTACCAATACGCATCTTGAATGAATTGTGGAGAGGATGAGGTCAACCTGCCCCGGTATGCTACCATTGCTAAGCTGTTCACAGTCAGTAACAACACCATAAAGGCAGTGGAACCCTTGATTCCGTCAGACCAGGTGGAGGATAATGGCGCCAAAGAGCATCTAGAGGATTGGTGTCAGAAGCTACATGTAGGTGTGGAGCCCACTGGAATGGGGTACTCGGTATCGGACCCGGGTTCTGCTGGGGATATCACAGCGGTCTTGGTCCAGACCGTGTCCCAGGTTCCTCAAGTCATGGGGGGGATATTTACAGGGGAGTTTGTCGTGACACCACGGGTTGTGGTCAGGGTGACCATCGCTGCTGCTGAACCTCCAAGGATGATGTTTAGCAGATGGTGATGTAATGGCTCTCCGCGTGTAGAGCTTGGTTCCCTGGGGCAGTGGTGATAATAGTCTATAGATGGATGCAGGGCAGGGGTAGTAGTAATGATGACAGTTTGTGAGGGAGAACAGGGCTTGCAAGGATCACACAGACTCACAGTTTTGTAGTTTCCAAGTCTTTACTGCAGATGTTGTTCAGTAGACATTGTCCACGGAGTCTGTACCGGGGCCGGGTTGCTCCCACCCTGACCGGGTCCTCAGCTTCCCACTCCTGCACTGTGTGTGTGGCCCTGCTGCTGCTTTAGCTGAGCTTCTGGCACTGTCTCTCATCACAGGTACCCTTTTTGCTAGGCAACTTGAGTCTTTCCATGTGCTTCTGACCCCGCCGTGTTGCTTTGCTGAGGTACAGTGTAGATCTACAACCTCCACTATCCCGGTGTTTACTGTGCTGCGTGTGTCAGTCCGTTTCGGATCCGGTATCCGGTCTGTGCGCTCCTCCAGGGCGAGATATGAGGTAACTCAGTCTCCCAGGTGTGTTCTTCTGTTCTCTAAACTCCTTCCCTCAGACCCTGGCTAGGCCTGGAATCGAGTAGCAGATTGTGGAGAAGCCTGATGCAGCTTGTTTACACCACAATCTTCCTCTCTAAGTTCTCCCAGGAACTGAACGAACTACTTCCTCTTGACACCAGAATATATAAGGGAGCTGCTTTAGCTCCCCCTTCTGGCCTAGAGGTGCTAGTGCAGTGTCAGGTGTTGTGTGGGGAGTTAACCCTTGGTTATGTTTCTGTGGCACATTAACCCCTGGGGTGCCACATAGGCACTGATTCCACACCTTTACACCAAAAGCATGGAGTTCACCGTTTAGTCCGAGAGTATGAACAGGTCTTTAGCAAACACCCACTAGACTTTGGGCAGGTAAAAGGGATCAAACGCCATATCCCCACCGGAGACCATTCACCTATTAAGGAGATGTACTGCCCTGTGCCTCCAGCTCACTATCAATATGCCAAGGGAATGTTACGGGAGATGAAGGAGGCTGCAGTGATCAAAGATAGCTGTAGCTCTTGGGCGGCTCCATTAGTCCTGGTAAAGAAAAAGGATGGCACAATGAGAAGTGTGTTGATTACAGTCAGATTAGCTGCATTACACTTAAGGATGTATACCCATTAACCAGAATTGAGGAATCCTTACTTAAAATCTGCTATTTCTCCACTTTAGATCTCACCAGTGGGTATTGGCAGGCTCCCGTAGCAGAGGCGGAAAGAGAGAAGACCGCGTTTATCACACTGATGGGGCTCTGCTTGTTCAACTGCATGCCATTCGGGCTCCTCAAAACACCGGGAATGTTCCAATGGTTAATGAAGTGCTGACTAGGACACAAAAACTTTGAAACAGTCTTGCTGTATTTGGACGACATCGTTGTCTACTCCAAGTCATATAAAGACCATTTAGAGCACCTGGCCAAGGTGCTCGAGGCCTTGTCAAGCTTTGGCCTGAAAGTAAAACCATCCAAGTGCCACCTGTTGAAGCCCAAGGAGCAGTACCTAAGTCATCTGGTAAGCGCCGAGGGTGTAGCACCAGACCCAGACAAAGTCACAGTAATCAGGGGCTGGCCAAGACCCTTCACGATCAAGGAAGTGAGGCAGTTCCTCAGGCTGGTAGGCTACTACAGGAGATTCATAAAGGGCTTCACCAAGATAGCAGCACCCTTACAGAAGGACCTCTTAGTGGCCCAGTCCAAGAAGGCCAAGAATCTGAGTCCCCCATTTCAGTGGAGTAAGAAAGAAGAAGACTCCTTCACCAAGCTGAAGATGGCTCTTATAGGAGATGAGGTCCTGGCCTGCACAGACTATGGCCAACCCTTTCTACTCTACACAGACACCAGCAACGTGGGATTGGGAGCTGTGTTATTCCAAGTGCAAAGAGGCAGAGAAAGAGTGAGTGCCTATGCAAGCAGGAAGCTTCATCCCACGGAGAGTAACCCTGACAACTGTAGTTCCTTTAAGCTGGAGTTTCTCGCATAGTCTAGGCAGTAACGGAAGTTTACCATCTTTACAGACAACAATCCGCTGACACACCTAGAGACAGCGAAGCTGGGTGCGCTGGAGCAGCAATGGATGGCTTGGCTATCTCACTATGAGTTTACCATCAAGTATCGGGCACGGCATGAGAAAGCCAATGCGGATGCGCTGTCCAGTGGTTAATGTTTCATAATAATATTAACAAGTTACCTGCCCCTGTCCTAATTTATATAGACCAAGTGCCGGCGACGAAAAGTATGACACCAGACACAGAGAGTCAGATGTACACCCTTCCTTGGTCAGTTCCAAGCTCCAAGTGTAGTTTATTTCAGCAAGCATTAGGTCTTCCTCAATAAGGGGCTCGGTCAGCCCTACTCAGATGTATTAATTGGCTAGTGGATTGGATAATGGGTGGATCCATGAGGTCATCAGGGGGTGTGGTCTTGATCCAGGGTCTCCAGGTGATGTGGCATTCTGTGATTTCTATGATTGGTCAGTCTTCCTCTGGACCCCAGCTTCTTCCAGGAACAGGATGTAGTCATAGGTCCAGGCTCCATCTTACACACCATGGCATGGTGTGATGAAACAGGAAATATATATACAATATTATGCTGCACTCAGTCCTGTCAATGAAGGTGCTAACTAAACACAACTTAACCTCTTTTCCCAAGGCACGGATTATATATTCAAAGCACCTGTCTTTAGCTATAAGACTGCAAATCCATTATTTTCTGGTATCAGCCGATGAGGAAAAGCCCAGAAAGACACTAGGCAGTTACATTAGTGTTAGGAACCAGTTAACGGAGATCGCCTCATCGTGGCATAATACCAAGTTTCTCTACTTTTTCAGGTTTCAATTTTTCTCTATTTAGAAATAAGTCTGTGTCGAGTGCAACTATTTATATATGAAACAGGAAATGGCAGCCATGTTTAAGTCACAATTAAGATTATGCAATGTAAAATATTAACACTCTATGGATCGTTTCTCCCATGCCCTTATGCAAGGTTAATTAAGTATTTGATCCTATGGTTCTCCTCAACAGTATGTTGCTGACGCACCTCACGTTTAGTGCTCTGGGCAATTTATAGAGGAAGAGGTTGAAAGATATGTCACTCAGTCTATGTATCACAAATGTGTGCTGAAAAATGTCCCACTACTTGGGTAGTTGGTATGCTGCCGTCACAGTATAAGTGCCTGTGAGGGGAACAGCACAGAGCTGTAACTATTTTATGTGCAGGTAGTGTTTCAAAGCTGGACCCTGTATATATGGCGCTAGAAGAGAAGCAGGAAGAGGATAAGGAGAGGAGCACTTATCTGTGAGCGCTATGGCAGCACTTCCTGCTTCCCGGTTCGCTTTTCATGCAGTGCTGACAGATGACACAGTTCACTGCCTCCAGGCAGGAGGCTCCGGTGTAGAAGCGATGCGGCAGAGAGATGCTGCTGAAGAGCTGGTGAGTGGTGCGCGCTCCTTCTCAGGCGGGAGCCGCTTCCATTTTGAGGAGTGCAGGGATAAGAGCTGCGGCGGTCTGCAGCGCAGGTAGATCACTGCTGTAAGGCTCCGACAGCCCTCTGTTGTGCTGTGGCTTCTTGGGGTACTGGGTGTTCGTTTGAGGCCATTTGGATGCTAGGTAGTTGGCTGGCTTTCCCAGGGATCCACGGAGCTCTTAAGAGACATCTGTCCCGCTCCATTGCCAGGCCACTCCCTCTGTTGGAGATTTTTTTTATTGTATTTTAATACTGATCGCAATAGTATTCTATCCTATCTTTACTATCTATCTAGTGTGGCTTCTTTTGCTGAAATCTATATTCTGCCTGTGTGTCTCTTTTCCTTTAATGTTTCCCAGTTAATATCTGTGGGGGGCTTGCTGCTCTTTTGGGGTTCTGCTCTGAGGCAAGATAGCTTTTCCTATTTTCATCTCTAGGGGTAGCTAGTTCTCCGGCCATGTTGAGGTATCCAGGGCATGGTTAGTTACATCCCACAGCTACTTCTATAGTTGTGATATTTAGTCACGTGTCTCGGTCAGTACAGTTACCAATGACTTCTGTGGAATCTTTGTTACTCCAAAGTCATCGGATCATAACACATTTACACTGAGGGAGATGGTGCTTTGTGATTTCTGATCCTTCTCTAGCCAATCATCTGGTAATGGATGAGACACTTGTTTCTGAGTATATTTCCACGTACCTTCTCTTATGAGCAGTATCTTCACCTTGAATTTCCAGGACTGGTAGGTCTGGTTAGTGAGGCTTTGTACTGAGAACTTGACAGGATTGCTGCTAGTAGACATCTTCTCTATAGCTCTTTGCTGCTTTTGCTTTGGGCTTCTGTTGCTGTGTTTCTCTGGGGTTCTGTGTCACTCTGGGCCCATAAACTGTTGGCAGCGGATTATTCAGAATACTCTTCAAGCGTGTGACAGCAGAGCTTCTTTATTAAGAGACAATCAGGAACAATATATGATAAGCTTAAAGGGATCCTGTCACCTCCAGAACGCCTCCTAAGCTACCAAAACATGTCCCTGCAGCATCCCATCACTAATCTCACACTTCTTTTGTATCCTAAAAGCATCCTGTGAAAGTGCATAAAAATGTTTTAATACTTACTCATTAGTGATTATAATTAGCAGGGGCTATATTCTTTACCCCTTAGGGCGTGTTGTTTTGCAGCTCCAGGATCCATCCTCTCTCTAACTATTTGCTCTGCTTGTGCAGGCATTGCCCTCCCCCTCTCTGTCACTCACAGAATGCAAATCATTAGTCCTGCCTTCAGCTCCATATCACTGCAGCACAGACAAGGAGAGGGTGGATCATTCGGGGCGTGAAAATGAGCACCTAGGGAGGGCTTAAAGTCTCACAGGGGATGCCCTGTGAGACTTATTCAGGGACAAGAAGTCTCAGATTTGTAAGTGTATATTGTTGATTATTCCAATGTTACAGAGCGCTCTTTTTTACAGAAAAGGACCACTAATAATGATCTGTCATGGTGCAGGGACAGGTATTAATAGGGTTGGGGGTGATTTGGAGGGGTCAGGTTCCCATTAATAGATCAGTAATAAATCATTTGTGTATCTCTATCTGTGCAGCATCTGCAGCAACTACTTCTCTCATGCACAAACACAGGAAACTGGAGATTTTTTTTCTCCCTTAGCAGTGTCCCTCCTAAGCATGTTATTAAACAATTGGGGATGACTGGTAAAATGTTTCCAGGATCCTGGTTAGTGTTAGCTGTCTATATTGACAGCTACACTAAATTTTCAGTTTATTGAATTATTTGTTGTGTTGTGTTTTTTTTCTCTTGCCGAAAAACTCAGTGGTGACTAAGAAATGGATGGTAGGTGCGTTATAGTTGTTTTGTTGAATTCTTTTGTAAACAGGATAAAGTGTATTATTAATATGCTACTATATACTATCTTACTACAATATCTCTCATTCTTTTGTCGCTCCCTGTATTGTTTAACAGGTTTGAGAACATTTGGGTGTGTGGGGAGTATTTCTTGATCCCCATTTATGATTCTATGTCTCTGTGCCCTTCCAGAATTGAAAGATATGGTTGGCGCATGCGCCGCCGCCATATTGGTACTCTCCTCTCCATCTGTCCACCCTGCGCATGCGCTGGAACTGCCGCGCAATGAACTGTGGGATCTTGCTCCAGTCATGACCACTTCCGGTCTGAAAACCCGGAAATGCAGGAGCGCATACCACGCTCTCTGCAAATTATACACAGATGGACTCTATTTCACAATTAATATAAGGTATTTAAGGATGAAATCAGTGCCTGAGGTTGGACTCACCTCTTATGGTCATCCCAGTGAAGGAACACGTGGGGTTTGCTTGAATCCTTCCCCCTGCATTTGGTTGTTGGTATGCTTGCATGGCGCTGATAATTTATTTCCATTCAATTTTGTGTCCCTTTGTTTTTAGATTATTTCAGGTGCCCTTGCTACGATTTAAGCAGGAGATATTGCCTGCACTTTCAAAGGGTATGCCATAGCACTTAGTATTGGTCTGCGGACCCTGCACCTTATTGTTGCAGGCTCAACTAGTTGTCTGCGTGACAACTAAAGTACTGGAGGAATATACACCCTGTGGTATGGTCTTATAGGGTATTGAACCATGTATTGTTATAGCCTGATATGTATTCCTTAAATGAATGTTTCTATCTGAAGGGACGGACTATCTTGTTACTATAGGGGCTAACAGATTGATATAATCTATGACTATGCTGTTTGCCGTGTTTACATTGTTGTGTGATACCATGTGGGGAAGGGGTCTTTTATGTATGGTCTGGAGTATGGCCCTTTTTAATTGATTTTATTCTCCTTGTTATGCACTGATTTTTCTACTAAAATTAAGTTTGATATGAAATCTTTTGTGATCGCCCTTTCATATACATGTCAGCTTTTCTTATTTTCTACAAGGAAACTGTGTGAGCCTCTGGGAGTTTTTTTTTGTTCTAACTTTAAAAACATCATACAAATCTAGCAACTAAACTCTTATAGACAAGAATGGACTTATTGCTCTAAATATATTCCAACGTGTCACCACAGCCCTCCATATATACACTGTCTTCAAAGCTCCATATACAGTGAAAAAAATAATTATTTGATGCCTTGCTGATTTCGTAAGTTTGCCCACTGAAAAAGACAGAAACAGTCTATAATTTTAAGGGTATGTTAATTTTAACAGTGAGAGATAGCATATCAAAAAAATATCAAAAATAAAATCCAGAAAATCACATTGTCTAAATTATATAAATGTACCGTATTTGCATTTTGAAGAGAGAAATAAGTATTTGATCCCCTCCCAACCATTAAGAGTTCTAGCTCCTACAGACCAGTTAGACACTCCTAATTAACTCGTTACCTGCATAAGACCCCTTTCACATCAGCGTTTCTCGCTGATCACGGCAGATGCGGTGGATTTACACTTGCGGTTCACCTGCGGCAATGTCTATGGGGCTTGCGGCAAGTGCGGTATAGATGCGGTTTCGGTACTTGCTGCAGTTGCGGCCGCGAAAGAACCGTGGTAAGCAGCATTTTTTCGCAGCCGCAAGTGCCGAAACCGCAACTATACCGCTCTTGCCGCACGTGCTAAAGAAGGCTCATGTTTTGGTGCATCTGAAGCTTGTCAATGAATACCTTGATGATTCTGAGAGTGATTGGGCGAAGGTACAGTAGTCAGATGAGAGAAAAATTGAGCTCTTTGGCATTAGCTCAACTTGCTGTGTTTGGAGGAAGAGAAATGCTGTCATGACCCAAAGAACTCAATCTCCACAGTCAAGCATGGCGATGGAAACATTGTTTTGGGGGAGTTTCTTTGCTGCAAAGAAACTCCCCCAAAACCATGTTTCCATCGCCATGCTTGACTGTGGAGATTGAGTTCTTTGGGTCATGACAGCATTTCTCTTCCTCCAAACACAGCAAGTTGAGCTAATGCCAAAGAGCTCAATTTTTCTCTCATCTGACTACTGTACCTTCGCCCAATCACTCTCAGAATCATCAAGGTATTCATTGACAAGCTTCAGATGCACCAAAACATGAGCCTTCTTTAGCACGTGCGGCAAGAGCGGTATAGTTGCGGTTTCGGCACTTGCGGCTGCGAAAAAATGCTGCTTACCACGGTTCTTTCGCGGCCGCAACTGCAGCAAGTACCGAAACCGCATCTATACCGCACTTGCCGCAAGCCCCATAAGGGCACAGGACTTTTACACTGCATCAATGGGACAATGGATAGAGCCATGTGCCGTAACATCCTGAGTGACAACCTCCTTCCCTCCACCAGGACATTAAAAATAGGTCGTGGATGAGTCTTGCAGAATGACAATGACCCAAAACATGCAGCCAGGGCAACAAATGAGTGGCTCAAAAAGAAGCACATTAAGGTCATGGAGTGGCCTGGTCAGTCTCCAGACCTTAATGCCGTAGAAAACCTATGGAGGGAGCTGAAGCCAGAGTTGCCAAGCAACAGCCACAAAATCGTAATGATTTAGAGATGATTTGCAAACAGGAGAGGACCAAAATTCCTCCTGACATGTGCACAATCCTCATCATCAACTACAAGAAATGTCTGACTGCTGTGCTTGCCAACAAGGGTTTTGCCACCAAGTATTAAGTCTTGTTTGCCAGAGGGATCAAATACTTCCTTCCTTCTGAAAGATGCAAATAACTTTATAACATTTAGACAATGTGATTTTCTGGATTTTATTTTTGATGTTCTATCACTCACTGTTAAAATTAACCTACCCTTAAAATTATAGACTGTTCAGGTCTTTGACAGTGTACAAACTTACAAAATCAGCAAGGGATCAAATACTTATTTCCCCCACTGTATAAGGTACTGTGGGCCATCATACTGTATATAGGAAGCTGTGGGACCATTGTACATAGTGAACAGCATGGAAAATTGGACAGAATATAGTGGTATAGTGGTTATTATACTGTCTAAAGGGAGCTGTGGGACCATATTATTGTATATACAAAGCTAAGGGAGCGATAATACTATGTATATGGAGCTGTATTGCCACTATACCATACAGTTCCCCCTATTTATAGTATATAGTAATATCTACTATATAATTGCCGTAGCACGTTTTGTGTCGGCCCCCGGCACGCCGTGGCTTTGTCACTATGTGACGTCACCACGGCGAAGCATTGCCCGCGTAGCGGGCATTGCGAGCCGTCGCCGCTGTCAGCACACATATTAATAGTGATGATCCTCCTCCTGCCCGCGCTGCCTGCCCGTCACCATAGCCATCCTCCACTGCCCGCTCACCCCCGCCTGTCACAACACTTCCCCCCGCTGCCCCATCACCCCCCTGCCTGTCACCATAGCCATCCTCCACTGCCCGGTCACCCCCAGCCTATCACCACTGCCCCTCCGCTCCCCGATCGCCCCCCCCCCACTCTCCGGTCACCCCCCACGTCAGCACAGACCCCCTCCACTGTCCGGTCACCCCCCCCCCGGCCTCTTACCACAGCTCCTTCCAGCCAGACGCGATCTCTCTTCATCCTGCTTGAGGACCTCTGATGACGTCACGATGATGGGTGGAGTCACAGATCACATGATCGTGACGTCATCAAAGGTCCCGTTGTTCCGATCTAACCTACTCTGCCTACTCATCCCCCTGCGCTGCACACTGACCCCCACTCTGCACACTGACCCCCTCTTGCCCCTGACCCCCACTCTGACCACTCACCCCCACTCTGCCCACTCACCCACCAACTCTTCCCCCTCACCCCCACTCTGCACACTGACCCCCACTCTGCACACTGACCCCCACTCTGCACACTGACCCCCACTCTGCACACTGACCCCCACTCTGACCCTGCTCTGCCCACTGACCCCCACTCTGACCACTGACCCCCACTCTGCCCACTGACCCCCAAACTCTGCCCACTCACCCCCCTACTCTTCCCCCTCACCCCCTCTCTGCCCCCCTCACCCCCACTCTGCACACTGACCCCCACTCTGCACACTGACCCCCACTCTGACCCTGCTCTGCCCACTGACCCCCACTCTGACCACTGACCCCCACTCTGCCCACTGACCCCCAAACTCTGCCCACTCACCCCCCTACTCTTCCCCCTCACCCGCTCTCTGCCCCCCTCACCCCCACTCTGCACACTGACCCCCACTCTGCCCCTGACCCTGCTCTGCCCACTGACCCCCACTCTGACCACTGACCCCCACTCTGCCCACTCACCCCCCTACTCTTCCCCCTCACCCCCTCTCTGCCCCCCTCACCCCCACTCTGCACACTGACCCCCACTCTGACCACTGACCCCCACTCTGACCACTGACCCCCACTCTGACCACTGACCCCCAAACTCTGCACACTCACCCACCAACTCTTACCCCTCACCCCCTCTCTGCCCCCCTCACCCCCACTCTGCACACTGACCCCCACTCTGCCCCTGACCCTGCTCTGCCCACTGACCCCCACTCTGACCACTGACTCCCACTCTGCCCACTCACCCCCAAACTCTGCCCACTCACCCCCCTACTCTGCCCCCTCACCCCCTCTCTGCCCCCTCACCCACACTCTGCCCACTCACCCTGCTCTGCCCACTCATCCTGCTCTGCCCACTCACCCCCACTCTGCCCACTCACCCCCCTACTCTTCCCCCTGACCCCCTCTCTGCCCCCTCACCCCCACTCTGCACACTGACCCCCACTCTGCACACTGACCCCCTCTCTGACCCTGCTCTGCCCATTCACCCCCACTCTGACCACTGACCCTGCTCTGCCCACTGACCCCCTCTCTGCCCACTCACCCCCTCTCTGCCCACTCACCCCCACTATGCCCACTGACCATGCTCTGCCCACTCACCCTGCTCGGCCCACTGACCCCTCACACTGGCCACTCATCCTGCTCTGCCCACTCACCATGCTCTGCCCACTCACCCCTCACTGCCCACTGACCCCTCACACTGACCCTGCTCTGCCCACTGACCATCCTCTGCCCACTCACCCCTCACTGACCCTGCTCTGCCCACTCACCCTGCTCGGCCCACTGACCCCTCACACTGCCCACTGACCCTCCTCTGCCCACTGAACATGCTCTGCCCACTGACCCTCAATGCCCACTCACCCTGCTCTGCCCACTGACCCTGCTCTGCTCACTGACCACTCACACTGCCCACTCACCCTGCTCTGCCCACTGACCCCTCACACACCCCACTGACCCTGCTCGGCCCACTCACCCCTCACACTGACCCTGCTCTGCCCACTGACCCTGCTCTGACCACTCACCCCTCACACTGCCCACTGACCCCTCACACTGCCCACTCACGCCTCACACTGCCCACTTAATATGCTATGCCCACTTACCCCTCACACTGCCCACTGACCATGCTCTGCCCACTGACCCCTCACACTGCCTACTGACCCTGCTCTGCTCATTTACTCCCACTCTGCCCACTCACCCCTGCTTTTACCACTGACCCTGCTCTGCCCACTGACCACCCTCTGTTTACTCACCCCCCGCTCTGCCCTTTCACCATGCCCACTGACCCCTGCTCTGCCAACTGACCGTGCCCACTCACCCATGCTCTACCCACTGACCCTTCTCTGCCCACTCACTGTGCCCACTGACCGCCGCTCTGCCCACTAACCCCTGCTCTGCCCACTGACTGTGCCCAATAACCCTTGCTATGCCCACTAAACCCTGCTCTGCCCACTCACCCCCGCTCTGCCCGCTGACCCCTGCTCTGCTCACTGACTGTGCCCACTCACCCCTGCTCTGCTCACTCACCCCTGCTCTGCCCACTGATTTTTCCCACTAACCCCTGCTGTGCCTACTGACTGTGCCCACTGACCCCTGCTCTGCCCAATCACTCTGCCCACTAACCCCTGCTCTGACCACTGACCCCCGCTATGACCCTGCTCTGACCACTGACCCCCAAATCCTGCTCACTGACCCTGCTCTGCCCATTCACCCCCACTCTGCCCACTCACCCCCGCTCTGCCCACTGACCCTGCTCTGCCCACTTACCCCCCCCCCCTCTGGCTACTGACCATGCCCACTGACCGCAGCTCTGCCCACTGACCCCAGCTCTGCCCACAGACCCCAGCTCTGCCCACAGACCCCTGCTCTGCCCAATGACTCTGCCCACTAACCCCTGCTCTTCCCACTCATCCCCCACTCTGCCCACTGACGCTCGCTTTGCCCACTGACCGCCAGCAGATCGGTTTCCCAGCCAACGACAGGTCCTGTCCTGCCACCTACAAGACGGCTGGTGCGAGCCGCCGCAGGGTAAGTATCCTCACTGAGGTTTTTTTAGTTTTATTATCACCATGAAGGAGGGGGGAGGGGGGTGTGCAGCCCCAGAGGGAGGGGGGCCGCAGAGACTGGAGGCCCAGAGGGACGGGTGCCACGGGGAGCGGAGGGGGTCAGGAGGAGCGCCTCCATCCTGCCCCCCCCTATCCATCCTGCCCCCACCCAACACCCATCCTGCCCCCCCCACTCCACCCGCACACCCCCACCCCATCCTCCCCACCTCCCCCGCCAACATCCTGCCCCGCCGCCTCCATCCTCCCCGCCCCCCATCCCCCCCCCACATCCTGCCCTGCCGTCTCCATCCTGCCCGCCGTCTCCATCCTGCCCTGCCTCTCCATCCTGCCCGCCTCTCCATCTGCCCGCCTTCTCCATCCTGCCCTGCCTTCTCCATCCTGCCTCGCTCCGCTCCATCCTGCCCCTCCGGCTCCATCCTGCCCCTCCGGCTCCATCCTGCCCCTCCGGCTCCATCCTGCCCCTCCGGCTCCATCCTGCCCCTCCGCCTCCATCCTGCCCCTCCGCCTCCATCCTGCCCCTCCGCCTCCATCCTGCCCCTCCGCCTCCATCCTGCCCTCCGCTCCATCTGCCCCGCCCCCTCCATCCTGCTCCGCCACCCACCATCCTGCCCCCCCACCCACCATCCTGCCCCCCTTGCTCCTTCCTGCCCCACTCACTACTTCCTGCCCCGTTCACTCCATCCTGCCCTGCTCGCTCCATCCTCACCCCCGCTGTTCTTGCTCCCCTGCCTCCATCCTGCCCTCACGCTTACTCATCCGGCCCCGCTTGCTCCATTCTGCTCATCTGCTCAATCCTGCCCCTTCGGCTTCATCCTGCTCCTCCGCCTCCATCCTGCCCCGCTCAATCCATCCTGCCCCCCGCTCTTCTTGCTCCCCCGCCTCCATCCTGCCCTGCTCGCTCCATCCTGCCGCCCCCCTCCCCCGCCTCCATCCTGTTGCCCCCGCCTCCATCCTGTTGCCCCGCCTCCATCCTGTTGCCCCACCTCCATCCTGTTGCCCCGCCTCCATCCTGTTCCCGCCCTCCGGCCCCTCCATCCTGTTCCCCCCGCTCCATCCTGTTTCCCCCCGGCTTCACCTGTTTCCCCCGCCCCATCCTGCCCCCCCGCTCCATCCTGTCCCCCCCGCTCCATCCTGCCCCCTCCCGCTCCATCCTGCCCCCTCCACTGCCCCCTCCATCCTGCCCCGCTCGCTTCCATTCTGCCCCGCTCGCTTCATTCTGCCCCGCTCGCTTCATTCTGCCCCCACACAATCCTGCCCCCCCTCCCCTCCTCAGCTGATCGCTTGCCCAGGCAACTACAGGTCCTAAAGGCCTGTAGGACCTACAAGGCGGAGGTGGAGCGAGCCGCCGGACAGGTGAGTATCCTCACTGAGGATTTTTTTAATTTTACTGTGGACAACCGGGGGCCAGGAGGAGTGGGGGACCGCGGTGACCGCAGTATTGCCATATACCATAGTGCTGCTATACATGTGCTATAATGTACTGCCATATACCATAGTGCTGCTATACATGTACTGTAATGTACCGCCATATACCATAGCACTGCTATACATGTACTGTAATGTACCGCCATATACTATAGTGCTGCTATACATTTACTATAATGTACTGCCATATACCATAGCGCTGCTATACATGTACTCTAATGTACCGCCATATACCATAGCACTGCTATACATGTACTGTAATGTACCGCCATATACTATAGTGCTGCTATACATTTACTATAATCTACCGCCATATACTATAGTGCTGCTATACATGTGCTCTAATTACCACCATATACCATCGTACTGATATATATATCTACTATATAATTGCCGTAGGCACTTCCGTGTCGGACCCCGAAAAGACCGTGGCTATGTCACTCTGTGACGTCACCAGTTGGCCTGCGCGAGCAATGGCCGCGAGGCCATTGCGAGTCGCTGGCTGAGCGCGAGCAATGGCCGCGAAGCGGCCATTGCGAGTCGCTGCCCGAAAATAGAACCAGAGGCTCGGCCACAAAGTTAGCGATTTACCGCTCATGTAGCGCGAGTCGCTGCCTGAGCGGTAAATCGCTAACTTTGTGGCCGAGCCTCTGGTTCGATTTTCGGCCAGCGACTCGCAATGCCCACTTCGCGGCCATTGCGAGCACTCAGCCCCAAAAAGTATTCACACCCCCCAAAAAGTATTCAACCCCCCCAAAAAGTATTCACACCCCCCCAAAAAGTATTCAACCCCCCCAAAAAGTATTCACACACCCCCAAAAAGTATTCACACCCCCCCCAAAAAGTATTCAACCCCCCCAAAAAGTATTCACACCCCCCCAAAAAGTATTCACACACCCCCCAAAAAGTATTGAACCCCCCAAAAACTATTCACACCCCCCCAAAAACTATTCACACACCCCCAAAAACTTCACCACCCCCCCAAAAACTTCACACCCCCCCAAAAAGTATTCACACACCCCCAAAAAGTATTCAACCCCCCCCAAAAAGTATTCAACCCCCAAAAAGTATTCACACCCCCCCAAAAAGTATTCAACCCCCCCAAAAAGTCCTTACACCCCCCCAAAAAGTATTCACACCCCCCCAATAAAATAAAAAATAAAAAAAAAATAATAATATATAAAATTAATATATTAATTAAATTAACTAATTTAAATAAAAAAAAAATAATCTAATACAAATAAATTTCATTAAAATAAAAAATTAATATACAAATAATAAAAATAATAAATATTAAAATAAATCAAAATTAAAAAAAAAATATATATATATATATATATAATTAAAATATTAATAACATTAACTAATTCTAAGAAATTCAAATTACTCAAATAAAAAAAAAATCAATTAAAATAAAAAAAAAAATAATATTCTAAAAATATTCTATAATAAATAATTACAATAATAAAATCATAAATAATAAAAAAAAATATTCCATATAAAAATTCATAACATTAACTAATTCTAATAAAATAAAACTAATAAATAAAATATTCATAACATTAAGTTATTCAAAAAAATTGGAAATAAAAAAAAATAAATAAAAAAAAAAATAATATAGCTACTATAATCTAATTAACGCACGTTCTAGAATCCCGATGCATTTGCATCGGGCTCACAGCTAGTAGTATATAAATATATATCATACAGTTCCCCCTATTTATAGTATGACTAGATGGTGGCCCAATTCTAATGGGTATTCTAGAATATGTATGTAGTTGACATACTGTGACTGACAGAACTTGTTCAGTCAACATGAGTGAACTACACCACTCCTCCTGTCACCGCTCCTCCATCTCTTCTCCTGTTCCCACTCCTCCTGTCACCACTCCTCTGTCTCTCCTCCTGTCACCACTCCTCCTGTCCCAGTTCCTACATCTCTCCTCCTGTTACCGCTCCTCCTGTCCCCGCTCCTCGGTCTCTCCTCCTGTCACCGCTCCTCCTTTGCTCCTCATGTCCCTGCTCTTTCTGTGACAGCTCCTCCTGTCACCATTCGTCCTGTCGCCGCTCCCCCTGTCACCGCTTCTCCATCTCTCCTCTTGTCCCTGCTCCTCCTGTTCCTGCTCCTCCGTGTCTCTTGCTGTCACCGCTCCTCCAGTCACCACTCCTCCGTCTCTCCTCTGGTCACCGCTCCTCCGAGTCTCCTCCTGTCATTGCTCCTCCTGTCGCCACCACTTTTGTCCACACTCCTCTGTTTCTCCTCCTGTCACTGCTAATCCTGTCCCCGCTCTTGCTTTCCCCACTCCTTTGTGTCTCCTCCTGCCCCGCGCCCCTCCGGCCCCTTGCTCCTCCTCGCCCGCTTTCCTCCTGCCCTCCGCTCCTCATGTGTTCGCTCCTCCGCCTCTCCTCCTGCCCCGTGCTCCTCCTGCCCCCCACTCCTCCTGTCTCCTGCTCCTCCTGCCCCGCGTTCTTCCTCCCCCGCTTTCCTCCTGCCCCCAGTCCTCCTGTCCTCGTCCTCACTCCTCCTGCCCCGCGTTCCTCCTGCCCCCCATTCCTCCTGTCACAGCTCCTCTCTCTCCTTCTTTCTCTGCCCCTCCTCTGTCCCTTCTCCTGCCTCCTGCTCCTCCTGTCCCCACTCCTCCGTCTCTCCTCCTGCCCCGTGCTCCTCCTGCCCCGTGCTCCTCCTGCCCCGTGCTCCTCCTGCCCCGTGCTCCTCCTGCCCCGTGCTCCTCCTGCCTCGTGCTCCTCCTGTCACCGCTCCTCTGTCTCTCCTCCTGTCAGCACTCCTCCTCTGTCCCTTCTCCTGCCCCCCCCCGCTCCTCCTGTCTCCGCTCCGCCATCTCTCCTCCTGCCCTGCACTCCTCCTGTCCCCGCTCCGCCGTCTCTCCTCCTGCCCTGCACTCCTCCTGCCCTGAGCTCCTCCTGCCCTTCGCTCCTCCTGCCCTTCGCTCCTCCTGAACTGCGCTCCTCCTGCCCCGCGCTCCTCCTGCCCCGCGCTCCTCCTGCCCCGCGCTCCTCCTGCCCCGCGCTCCTCCTGCCCCGCGCTCCTCCTGCCCTGCGCTCCTCCTGCCCCGCGCTCCTCCTGCCCCGCGCACCTCCTGCCCCGCGCTCCTCCTGCCCCGCGCTCCTCCTTCCCCGCGCTCAGTGGCGGATTATAATAAGGTCAAATGGGGCTACCGCCCCGGGTCCAGGTCTCCAGGAGGGCCCAAGTTCCAAAAAGTAAATGGCTCCCAATGCCCCCATTACAATCCGCAGCAGAAGCTGCATCACGGCGCCGGCGCTGATTTAAAAGATGCTGGTGGCAGGGCCGCCCTCTTAAAGGGGTTGTGCCACAAAACGCTTTTCAGGCAAAAGTCTCTAAATAAGTGTAAATATTCACAAAAAATGTTTACAGTGAATATCATGAATAAAAAAAAATCCCTTTTTGTATGTTTTTTGTTTGCTTGTTTCTCCTCCATGCTGAGCTGAACAGGAGGGGTTCAAAAAAAGACCATGTGACCACAACTGCCACATTCTTGCCTTGACTGTATCATTCCGCTTTGCTGTATTCATATAGTCCCCTCACATACAAAATCCTCATCTCTCTTCACACTATTTGTATATTGCTGTTTAGTTTGACATTTCTGTGATACATTCCAGAGTCATGCACACATTTTATTTTATATATATATATATATACTAGCTGGGTGCCCGATGCACATGCATCGGGATTCTAGAAGAGCGAGTCTCTGACTCGCAATGGCCGCTTCGCGGCCAATGCTTTGCGCTGCTAAGGCGACTCGCCATGGCCGCTGCGCGGGCATAGCGAGTCGCCTTAGAACTGCTCGCAATGGCCGCTGCGCGGCCAATGCTTCGGGCGTATCCACATGACGACACTGACTCGCAGCGTGAGCGGACTCAAAAGGGGCAAAAAACCCATTCGTGATTATATAATAGATTTACTAACGCGCCGTGGCAGCTTGCACCTGTGCATTACATATGCACATACATTAGATATATACATACACAACTGTATGTATACTGTATGTCCACTAAAGGAATCCACACCATCGCATTTTACAAAACTTTGCAACATTTTGCACACACCCCATTTGACTCAGGGAACGTCAGAGACTATGTTTTGAAGGGAAGTTTTAACCCCTGCATTTCACAGTCAGTTAAAGCCCTATTCGATGTTTGTACGCGTGCATAATAGATACTGCCATGCCTGTTTTGACAGTTACAACAATAAATATCTGCCGCGACACTACTATATATATGAAAAATTCAAATTAATGAGTGGCCCTGAAAACATTTTTCCCCCTTTCCTCTTTTCATAGTCTGGTAACCACTCATGGACTCCAGTGTGAGGTCCTAGCACACACCTGTTTTTAATTACATCTTTAGACATATAAGCCCACACAGATTCCACCAGTTCACCATTTCACTAGGGCATAGTGTCAGGACCTGGCAGTGGAGGCCCCTTGAAGTGGGTGCCAGGCTTGATCCTCAGTGGCCGCTGATGAGACTAAGACCTCTGTTTTCAACTTTAGCACAGGGCAGTTTTCTGCATTACACATTTGCACATTGCAGTTTGATCTTCTCTTTTCAGGGCCACTCATTAATTTGAATTTTTCAAATATATAGTAGTGTCGCGGCAGATATTTATTGTTGTAAGTATGATTATTTTCTGCCAGCACCTACGTATACGGTTGATGCCAGTCTTATATATTTTACATACTTACATGTTTTGACAGTTAGCCTGGATATTTCTCAGGTGGCCTAGAGCAACCAATCACAGCTCAGCTTCTGATTGGTTGCTATTAGTGATGAGCGAGTACTAAAATGCTCGGGTGCTCGAAGCTCGGGCCGAGCATCCCAAGATACTCGTGTACTCGGCCCGAGCACCGAGCCCAATGTTATCCTATGGGAGACCTGAGTATTTTTCTGACATGACCCCCGGCAGCATGGAAAAACCCTAAAAATGTCACAAAAGTATCAGAACAGTGCTCAAATGACATGGGAACAGCATGGGGAAAACCCCTCGAAGCATTTCAGACCCCAAGGTCACTGCTGTCAATAATGTTGTCAGAGTATTACGCCACTTTTACGGACTGTCAAGAAAACGTTACAAAATAAAACCAAAACGGATTTTCATGGAAAAAATATTGAGGGCTCATACCCACTTGTGAGACAGAGTTGGTGTATGTTAGTTTTTTGGATTATATGAAAGATTTTTTTTTTTTAAATTGTCTGGCACTCCCATGCCCCTGGAAAGAGACGTAAATGAAGGCCTCTTTAAATAATGTGCCCATTATAAGGAAGTGTGTGTTATGTAGCATTACCCTAGGGCAGGGAAGCCAAAAATTGGGAGGCACTTCAATGCCCCTGGATAGAGGCGTGCATGAGGGCCTTTTCCAAAAATTTGCCAATTTTAAGCAAGTGGGTCTTTTTTAGTATTGCCCTAGGCAGGGAAGCCAAAGGTTTGGAGGCACCAAGATGCCCCTGCATAGAGGCTGCATGAGGGCCTTTTCAAAAAAAGTGCCCATTGTAAACAAGTGGGTCTTTTTTAGTATTGCCCTAGGCAGGGAAGTCAAAGGTTTGGAGGCACCAAGATGCCCCTGCATAGAGGTGTGCATGAGGGCTTTTTCAAAAAAATGTGCCCATTGTAAGCAAGTGTGTCTTTTTTAGTATTGCCCCAGGCAGGGAAGCCAAAAATTGGGAGACACCAATATGCCCCTGGATAGAGGCGTGCATGAGGGCCTTTTAAAATAATGTGCCCATTGTAAGCAAGTGTGTCTTTTTTAGTATTTCCCTAGGCAGGGAAGCCAAAAATTGGGAGACACCAATATGCCACTGGATAGAGGCGTGCATGAGGGCCTCTTTAAAAGATGTGCCCATTTTAAGCAAGTGGGTCTTTTGCAGTATTGCTCTAGGCAGGGGAGCCAAAGGTTTGGAGGCACCAAGATGCCCCTGGATAGAGGCGTGCATGAGGGCCTTTTCAAAAATGTGCCCATTGTAAGCAAGTGAGTCTGCTGTACTATTTCCCTAGTCAGGGAAGCCAAAAATAGTGTAGCACTTCAATGCCCCTGGATAGAGGCGTGCATGAGGGCCTCTTTAAAAGATGTGCCCATTTTAAGCTAGTGTGTCTGTTGTAGTATTGCCCTAGGTGAAAGCATTAGATGAAAGGTGGTAATTCGTGCGCTGCCGTCTGTCCGTTGGTTCCAGGAAATCCAAGGAATCACAAGATGTTAAAAGTAATACCTTTAATGTATAATTCTTACGCGTTTCGTGGTACTTCAGACCACTTCATCAGAGATCCACAAGGTTTACAGACATATACAAAAAAAACAGGCTATAAATAGAACCTGGAGGTAGATGGCACTCCCATCATCCCATCCTGATGTCAATTAAAATCAATTAGCATATTCTTTCAATCCATTGCACTTTTTTTCTAAGAGGAAAAAAAAAAAAAAAAAAAAAAAAAAAAGGTAGATTAGAGGACTCAAACTCACAAGGTTACAGTCCCTATGGCTATTTACCACATGCCCTTATTAATTCAGCTATCTAAGATGTGGCTGACAATTAGATTCCAAGGGAAGGAATACACAATCCGGACTCAGGCTCCCATTATAAGCGTCAAGACATCCTAACCTTCAGGATAACATCAATCACCTAAATAAGTCGCTTATTTCATTCAATCCTTGCGGCACCAAGGTTTTTAATTTATAAATCCAGTAAACCTCTCTACGTGACAGAGTTCGATCTCTGTCAGGGATAGATTCATGTATGAAATCTATAGGTGTAACTTTGAAGGACACCTTTTTTGCATGATGTATTGTGCAGTGTTTAGACACTCCATGTGTCATTAATCCTTCTTTTACATTAAATCTGTGGGAGGACATCCGTTGTTGTAATTTTTGTGTAGTCTTACCCACATATTGTTTACCGCAGTTGCAACTTAGCAGATATATAACAAAGGATGACTGACAATTCAAATGGTGATTGATGGTGAAGGTATCATCCCCTATATTTATACCAAAGGATTTTTTGCCATCACAGATCATGTGGCAACATAAACATTTCTTTGCACCACACTTATAAGAACCCAGTTTATCATTTTTTTCCTTTTTTTCAATAGTGTTTTTATTTCCATCTTTTAACCTACTGGGGGCCAGTGTACTTTTAAGTGTGGGAGCCCTCCTGAAGGTGATATTAGGTGCCTCAGGAATCAATTTATTAAGGATAACATCATTTTTTAGTATACCCCAATGTTTTTTTTAGGATATATCTAATACTTTCATGCTGTCTAGAGTAGACAGTAATAAAATTATAGGCATAATTTTCATTTTGCAATTTTTTTGATAAAAGGGACTTTTTTGTCGTATCAATCAATTGTTCTTGTGACATATTTTTGTTTTCTATGAAAGCTTCATTCAGTAGCTTCCAAGGATAGTTTTTTTCTCTAAATCTATCCCGTAACAGGGATGCTTGGGAAATAAAATCTGGTAGTAAAGTGCAATTTTTTCTTATGCGCTGGAATTGATTTTTTGGGATATTTTTAATCCATTTTTTAAAGTGCCCACTCTCATAATCCAAAAAACTATTAGCATCCACTTTTTTAAAAAATGTTTTAGTAAAAATGGTGTCATTATCATGGAATAAAGTAATGTCTAAAAAATCGATCATCTCTGTATTGCTTTCAGGGGTGAAGGTTAGACCCCAATTGTTGTTCATAAAAGAATTTAAAAATAATTTGTAATCTTTATTATCATCATTATATATAAAAATTAAGTCATCTATGTAACGTTTATAATAAATTACTTTGCTAAAAAACCCACTATTAAAAATATGAATGGACTCGAAGGTGGCCATGAATAAATTTGCGTAAGTTGGCGCCACCTTCGAGCCCATTGCTGTACCAAGGGTCTGATGGTACAAATTTCCCTCAAAAGTAAAAAAATTATTATGTAGTATGAAACCCATACATTTCAAAATGAACTCTTTCTGACTGAATGGGAATCGATCATCAGAGTATAAAAATTTCTTAAAACAATTCAAACCTATAATGTGATCGATATTGGAATATAATGCAGACACATCCACAGTAATAAATCTGTATGATGTTTTCCACATGATTTTTCTCACCTCTTGAATTAATTGTGTAGAATCTCTTAGGTAGCTCCTCATCTTAAAAACATGTGGTATCATGAGCCTATCAGTATATTCAGCTAGATTGGCTGTTAGTGACCCAATGCCTGAAATGATGGGGCGACCTGGTGGATGTAACGGATCCTTGTGTAACTTCGGCAAATGATAGAAAAAAGCTAATGGGGTATTTTTAACTTTTAAAAACATGGATTCATTTTTATTCAGCATCCCAGCCAGGGTGCCTTCCGCAATCAACTTGTTGTATGCTATAATAGCCTTCTCGTATTGCTCCCTAGGAACTATCTCATAGGTAGTAGTATCAGACAGTATCCTCAAAGCTTCTCCTAAATAGTCAGATCTATCTTGTCTAACAATACATCCCCCTTTGTCAGCCGCACGAATAATTATATCACTTTTTCTCTTTAAGTTAATAAGGGCATCCTTTTCCGTTTTTTTAAGATTTTGCATATGGTTCTCTTTACACTCCTTTAATGCTTCAAAGTCTCTCAGTACTAAATCACTGAACGTCTTTAAATGATGGCCCTGATTCTGAACAGGGTAAAAAGAAGAGGCATTCTTTAATTCAGTGTGTACCATTATGTCAACCTGTGAGTCATAGGTGGTTGACTGTGATGTTATTGATGATGAATGTAAAGCAATAGGGGACTGCATGGCAAAATGTCGTTTGATAGTTAATTTCCTTATAAAGGCTTGTAAATCCATATATAAATCCATTTGCTTGCTATTGTTAGATGGACAAAAAGATAATCCCTTTCGCAGAAGGGATTCTTCTGCAGAAGTGAGTGTATAAGATGATAAATTAACAATATTAGTAGAGACTGGTTTTAACGCATCATTTTTTAAAAATTTTAATCTCCTTTCTTGTTTCTTTTTACCCCCTCTGCATCCTCTATAACATTTTTTCTTTTTCTTGGTTGCCCAGTGAAGAATTTCATTATTGAATTGGGGTTTACTGAAGCCCTTGGTAAAAAAGGAACCAGGGCTTCAGAATTATTAGTATTATCTATAGTGATTCTTTCATCCCTACTTATCTTATTGTTTTCCTCAGAAGTCACCCCCTTGTCCTTAATTTCCTCATTTTTAGATATTGAGAGATGTTTTGGGTCATTTGTTTGTTGCCCTTCATTGGCAAGCTCAATGATGGTGGCACATATGGGGTCCTGTCTTATATCAGTAAAGGAGATCATGTCAGGTGCCTCTGATATTGCAGGAGTTAAATTCTTGATATTAGTCACATTACCATTATTAGTTGGTTGTAAAATTTCTTGTTGATTCAGTTTAATGTGATTGATCTGCTCAACTATATCCCTAAGCTTTGACTGTCTATCCAGGATCGAGGTCTTCAGATCACTAGTGACTGATTTGTCTGGACAAAAAAGATCATTACTTCCAGACAGAAGTCTCAAAGGAGCTTGTTTTTCTCCTATATCCATGCAGTTAGCAGGATCCCTCATTGAGTTAATTGCAGTAATTGGAGGAGGATTTGCAGCATGATTATTATGTGACTCCACCAGACCATCCCCATTGAAGTCAGTTTTTTCTTTCCTAGTCTTTTCAGAATTTGAGATTGGTAATATCTTATTGACAACTGCTAATGGAAATGAAGGGGAGGGAATATTCTTAATCTGTTTATTCACAAATTTACGCGTGATATTAGATTTGAAACTGAATTTTTTTCTATAAAACGGTGTATTTGGTGTCAAATCCTTTTTCTTATTTTTAATATTCATATTTTTATCCTCTTGTGTTGGTAATGAAGGATCTAAATCCTTCTTTTCCTTTTTCATTATTTCATAATCTCCTCTATCTCTATATAATTTCTTTGATTTTTTTATAATGGTATCTTGCTCCATTTGTAATATTTTAGTTGTTAAAGCAGAATTAAGCTTATTATATTCAGGATGTGAGTTGAACCGTAGAAGTTCAAGTGATAGTAGTGAGACAGTTTCAACTAGAGATTCTGCGACCACAGACCTCTTTTTGAATAATAGTTGTAATAGACTTTGCATACAGGTCTGTAATGTACCCTCCCACTCATCTTTAAAGTTTAAATCTTGGATAAATGGTGTAGTTAAATTAATTCTTAAACCCCATCCAGTAAACCTCTCTACGTGACAGAGTTCGATCTCTGTCAGGGATAGATTCATGTATGAAATCTATAGGTGTAACTTTGAAGGACACCTTTTTTGCATGATGTATTGTGCAGTGTTTAGACACTCCATGTGTCATTAATCCTTCTTTTACATTAAATCTGTGGGAGGACATCCGTTGTTGTAATTTTTGTGTAGTCTTACCCACATATTGTTTACCGCAGTTGCAACTTAGCAGATATATAACAAAGGATGACTGACAATTCAAATGGTGATTGATGGTGAAGGTATCATCCCCTATATTTATACCAAAGGATTTTTTGCCATCACAGATCATGTGGCAACATAAACATTTCTTTGCACCACACTTATAAGAACCCAGTTTATCATTTTTTTCCTTTTTTTCAATAGTGTTTTTATTTCCATCTTTTAACCTACTGGGGGCCAGTGTACTTTTAAGTGTGGGAGCCCTCCTGAAGGTGATATTAGGTGCCTCAGGAATCAATTTATTAAGGATAACATCATTTTTTAGTATACCCCAATGTTTTTTTAGGATATATCTAATACTTTCATGCTGTCTAGAGTAGACAGTAATAAAATTATAGGCATAATTTTCATTTTGCAATTTTTTTGATAAAAGGGACTTTTTTTTCGTATCAATCAATTGTTGGGGTGCTGAATAAAAATGAATCCATGTTTTTAAAAGTTAAAAATACCCCATTAGCTTTTTTCTATCATTGCCGAAGTTACACAAGGATCCGTTACATCCACCAGGTCGCCCCATCATTTCAGGCATTGGGTCACTAACAGCCAATCTAGCTGAATATACTGATAGGCTCATGATACCACATGTTTTTAAGATGAGGAGCTACCTAAGAGATTCTACACAATTAATTCAAGAGGTGACAACAACGGAAGTCCTCCCACAGATTTAATGTAAAAGAAGGATTAATGACACATGGAGTGTCTAAACACTGCACAATACATCATGCAAAAAAGGTGTCCTTCAAAGTTACACCTATAGATTTCATACATGAATCTATCCCTGACAGAGATCGAACTCTGTCACGTAGAGAGGTTTACTGGATTTATAAATTAAAAACCTTGGTGCCGCAAGGATTGAATGAAATAAGCGACTTATTTAGGTGATTGATGTTATCCTGAAGGTTAGGATGTCTTGACGCTTATAATGGGAGCCTGAGTCCGGATTGTGTATTCCTTCCCTTGGAATCTAATTGTCAGCCACATCTTAGATAGCTGAATTAATAAGGGCATGTGGTAAATAGCCATAGGGACTGTAACCTTGTGAGTTTGAGTCCTCTAATCTACCTTTTTTTTTTTTTTTTTTTTTCCTCTTAGAAAAAAAGTGCAATGGATTGAAAGAATATGCTAATTGATTTTAATTGACATCAGGATGGGATGATGGGAGTGCCATCTACCTCCAGGTTCTATTTATAGCCTGTTTTTTTTGTATATGTCTGTAAACCTTGTGGATCTCTGATGAAGTGGTCTGAAGTACCACGAAACGCGTAAGAATTATACATTAAAGGTATTACTTTTAACATCTTGTGATTCCTTGGATTTCCTGGAACCAACGGACAGACGGCAGCGCACGAATTACCACCTTTCATCTAATGCTTTAACCTGTTTTCCTTGGGCGGAGTGCTGCAAGCCGGCTTATGCTTCAATAGTTGTTGTGACTCTCACAACAACATAAGGTTAGTGCAACAGCACACAATACAACACCCCGGTTACACCCGGATAAGACCCTATGTGCGCTTTTCTACTTTTCTTCTAGTTTTCAGTAGTATTGCCCTAGGCAGGGAAGCCAAAAATTGTGAGGCCCTTCAATGCCCCTGGAAAGAAACATGGAGGAGATCCTCTAAATATTGTTCCCATTACAAAGGAGTGGGTCTACTGTACTTGTAATGCCCATTCTGTAAGCATGGACCCAAACATTTACCCCTGGGGGGTATACATGAAACTACTGCCTAACATTTGAACGGTGAGGGTCATCATCATCATAAATATGATGTAAAAAAAATTGTCTTCGTGGCATCATGAACCACGGTTGCACTGATCATAAGATGGTGGCGGATGAGGAGAAGGAGGAGCAGAACAGCAAGTAACCAAAGTCATGAAGTGTGTACCCATGTGTGGTTGTGCGGAGGTGCATGGCAATTTACCGTCACAAAATTTTAATTATACTATCATTTGGTGGTGGTTTGGTGAAGTCGGGCCCAATCCAACCCTTGTTCATCTTGATCAAAGTCAGCCTGTCCGCCTTCATTTACCCTTTTTTGAGGCAGGAGGGGGTTGTAGCTCCAATTTGTATACGCCAAGACACTCAGTATACCCATCTCAGCCTTTGTGACTGACCGGTATACCTGCTGTAATGTAATCTCTAATCTGTCATCTCAGTGTCCAGCTAAAAACCATCTTTTGGACACCTTCATTTAGCTGTATACAGGCAGCACACCATTGAAAATGCGCAAGGTCAGTGGTAAGGGCCAAGGTACTGGACGTACCTGGTGGTGCATGCAGAGGCTGAGGCCATGTGCAAGCTCGAATTGCGCCACGACAAACGCCAACATTATCTCGCTCGACCTTTCTTGTCCCAATTTGTAGGGGACAACAGCAGTACACCACTATTAAACCAAGACCAGTGTAAACAGGTTGTTAGTTGGATAGCGGATAATGCTTCCAGTCAGTTTTGCACCGCCACAAGCACCCTGTTTTCCACATGGTCAAGTGTGAGTAGCCGTGAGACTGGACCGCACATTCCACACCCTGATCATCCTTCCTCCCACCATGCTGAGTGCCCGGCCCCGGACATAACTGATCCCACACTTGGATACTCTGAAGGCTGTTCACTTATCCATTCTTAGATTCTGGCTTCTCGCCAGCTCCACTTGAAGTGGGTCATGAGGAAATCATATGTACCGATGCCCAAATATTTGAGCAGCCACGGTCTCATGAAGGCAACGGTGGGAATGTGTCGCAACAAGAGGTGGACGATGATGAAACACAATTGCCTGAAAGTCAGGAGGACTAGGGTAAGGAAGTGGAAGACACCGTGGTGGATGATCCAGTAACTGACCCAACCTGGCAGGAGAACATGCAGAGCGAGGACAGCAGTGCACAGGGGGAGGGAGGCGAAGAATCGCTACAGGCCGGAAGAAGCAGGGTGGTGTCCACGGGCAGAAGGCAGGCAACCGTTCCCCGGAACAACAACATGACAGTTGTCAGTACAACTGTTAGGTCTTCCCGACTCTGGCTGTTTTTTAAGGTGTCTGCAGATAATTCCAAAAAGGCCATTTGCAACACCTGCCATGCTAGCATCAGCAGGGGTAGCAAAACTATCAGCCTGACCACCACCAGCATGATCAGGCACATGGCAGCAAAGCACCCGACTTTGTGGTATGTATACCACAGTCCAGGAGCAGTGTCTGCGGGTGACACCACTGCATTTCCCACTGTTGTGCGTGCAAGACAATCCCCTGTCCATACTGCACGCGAAGATGCCTCCTGTCCTGCACCTTTAATTGCACAAACAGAAATACCACATCATCAACCATCTAGAGGGTTGAAAATGCGCACATAGGGTCTTATCCTTTATAGACAGGAAAAATATGAAAAAATCTGATTTGCTCACCTGGTCCGGTTGTGTAGCACACAACCAGCGTAATCGCTCAAATAATGCAGCTGCTGCAGGGACTGTACTTCCACGAGGTGCGGTGCTGTGTTCAGGTTTTTCGGACAAAGTACCTTGTTGTCCGCGCTGCTGCCAGAGAGATGGAAATACCAACGAGACAGGACGTCTGAGTACTGGTGATAGAGATTTAATTCCAACGCGTTTCGGAGCCACGTACCGAGCTCCTTCCTGAGGAAGGAGCTTGGTACGTGGCTCCAAAACGCGTTGGAAATAAACCTCTATCACCAGCACTCAGACGTCCTATGTCGTTGGTATTTCCATCTCTCTGGCAGCAGCGCGGACAACAAGGTACTTCGTCCGAAAAACCACATCATCAACCATGTCCTTGTCCCAGCGCAGCGTTCAGTTATCCATACAACAATCTTTGGAACGGTGGCGCAAATACACTGCCAACTCCCGGTATGCCACAATTCTAAATGAGAAAATGATGGGAGTGCTGGTGTGTCACGGTCCGCGCTGCTGTGGTGTGGATAAACTCACCAAAGAGCCAAAAGTATTTTCATCTTTTATTCCTCCTCTCTCCTACGCGTTTCAGCGCCACACCCGGCGCCTTCCTCAGGGATATTACAATCATGGTTACAGAGGGGGTTTTTATAGCCCCTTGTTATACAGACAAAGAGGTGTCATCTGTTTACTGATGATGTCATCCTCATCATCAAAATGGGTGGATCTGCCCATTTTGGCGCTTTTTTTACAAAAACATCAAATACATCTCAAAATTATTAAAATAGGTGCTTGATGTTTTCATAAGAGTACAAGTAATAACATCATAATAAAATTTCCTTAAAATTCAGCAAATAGGAGCTTAAAAACTGCAAAAAAAAAAATTTGTTATATGTGTCATCAGGTGATGCACATAAGAAAAGCATATATTTTACCCATATGGGACTAGAACCTGTGGTATTTCATTTGTACAGGTGAGACATCAATGTCTTAAGCTATGTGCCACCACTGATTTAGATGTTAAAAAATGATTGTTTGTAGGGTCTCATAGTTAAAAAGGTAGCTCTAAGAGGAATTTATGTAAAAGAGGAGAATAAAAACTATGAAAAAATTATAAGTATAAAAATCTATAGATTAACATTAAAAATATTTTATTAATTATTTAAAATTTGAAATATGAAAGACATAGACAAAAGCAATTTAGTTAAAAAATATATATATATCCATCCCTGAGTGGTGGCGCAGCAGGGAGACAGTGCCCCATACCTCAACACTCCAGGTTCTATTCACTGATAGGGCGTAAAATTAGACCATCATATCTACATACAGAAATGAATGAATGAAAAATCCTGAATGTCTACACTAATTTTAAAGCTACTTACTCGAAATGGACACAAGATGGCACTCACGCGCCATTATGTTCTATAAAGTCGGGATTTGATCTTAAATGAATCAAACTGGTACCTGGAGGTTGCTGATAGAAATTATATCACAAGAATTATGTGAAAGAGTGTTGGAGTGGGTTAAATAGTAATAAAAATACCATGATACTGAATATATTACATAACCATTATTCAGAACAAGGAAAAAAAGGGGGAAGAAGAGATTATAGTAAATGATTGTGATCATTAGTGGATTTTTACAGGATCAAAGAAGTCATACAGAATAGTGCTTGAATGAAATAAATAGCTTGAGATCTAAGAAAAAACAGTGCAAAAGAATATGGTTCTTTTTGTGATAAAGAAATGATAAAAGGCATCACTATTCCCATAAGTGAACAAAAAAAGCTCAAACATGTCTTAGTCCAGTTGTGATAAGTGTATCTAGGACAACTGTAATGGTCAGACAAACCACAAGATGGCATAAGATGTGGTACCCAGTCCAACCTGGTGAGCCAGTTCCCATGGCTACACAGGTAGTGCAAATTTCCGCCACTGGGGGCAGTCTGAAACAGATCTCCAATATATTAAAAGCAAGTGAAGAACAAATGACCAGTGTATAGGACAAATTGCACGTGCCAAATAGGTTATTAAAAATGGTTAAAAGGGGTGAATAAAAACAATTAAGAGATATATAAAAAGAATATAAAAGTTATTTAGTGAATAGTAAAAGGGAAGTGAGAAACCTCAGCAGTGATGACTCTATATTAGTTCTGTGACCAAATTTAACCCTTTTGGCTTCAGAGTATCCAGATTGTACATCCAAAACTTTTCCTTTTTCCTAAGTACCTCAAATCTGTTATTTGTCTCTGCTGGTACATGATCAATGGGAGTAATTTTTACCAAAGTCGGGTCCCTATTATGATACTTGTCATAATGACAAGATACCCCATGGAGTTTAAAACCATGTTTTATATTGCTCCTGTGCTTATTTAATCTCTCACTAAGTGATCTTATCGTTCTTCCTACATATTGTAAGTGACAGGGACATTCTAGTAGATAGATTACAAAGTTAGTAGTGCAGTTCATATCATGTTTTATTGTGAACGTTTTATTCGTTGAGGATGAACTAAATGAGGAAACTGTCTGGATGTTTCTACAACACAGACAGTTTTTCCTTCCACATTTAGTGGTATTTTTTACTGTCTTCACAGATCTCATTGAGATTTTATGTTGTGAGAGCCGACTAGGAGCTATGATGCTTTTGATATTGGGTGCTCTTCTGAAAGTTATGACTGGTTTTTCTGGAATTATAGGTTTTAGTATAGGGTCATTTCTAAGAATATGCCAATGTGCATGTAAGCAGTTTTTTATGGCTGTATGGTTTCTATTAAATGTGGTAACAAAATTAAACATAAATTTGGTCTGTATTGCCCTTTTCCTCACCTTGGGGGTTAGTAGGATTTCTTGGCTCATCTTACCACAGGATTTCTGAGCTATTTTGACAAGTTTTTTTTGATAATTTCTATCTAAAAACCTTCTGCTTAGGATTTCAGATTGGGTCAGGTAGTCCTCCTGATTTGTACAATTTTTCTTGATACGCCTGAACTGCCCCATGGGTATATTTTTTAGCCATTTGGCGTAGTGCCCGCTTTCATAATTGATGTATGAGTTCTTATCTGTCTTTTTAAAAAATGTTTTTGTACTTATGGTTCCCTTATCTATAAAAATAGTAAGGTCCAAAAAATTAATTGTGACATCATTTACTGTAGGTTCAAAACCCAAACCCCAGTTATTTTGCAAAATAGATCCAATGAATTCGTGTACATCACTATAATCAGTATCCGATATGAAAAGGATATCATCTATAATAATCTCTTATAAAAGATTAAACCTTTTTTGTATTTTTCATTTAACATGTGCAGTTCTTCAAATAGGCCCATATACAAATTTGCATAGGAACAAGCAACTTTTGATCCTATTGCTGTCCGTGTCTTTGATGGTATATCTCCCCATTATGAGAGAAAAAATTGTTATGCAAAATGAATCCCAATCCTTCCAGGATAAATGACATCATTTGATCACTCATATCAAGATCTTTTTTGAGGAAGAATTCGACACACAATAACCCTGTTGCGTGGCTAATATTTGTGTATAAGGATGCCACATCCAAGGTGACAAACACATAGGATTTTTTCCATTCTACAGTTTTTAAAAATTTAATGACATCCGTAGAATCTTTGATAAAACTACTTAATGCCAATACATATTTCTGCAAGGTTTTGTCAATAAAGCTAGCTAGCTTGCTTGTTAAGGACCCAATTCCTGAAATTATTGGTCTCCCAGGAGGGTTTATTAGACTCTTATGTATCTTTGGTAAATGGTAAAGGAATGGCGTGGTAGGTTGAGATGTTAGTAGGAATTTTTTTAGATTTTCATTAATTATTCCCTGTTCATATGCCTCTTTAATTCTTTTATTGTAGGTTTTAGTTAGTTCTGGATACGGGTTCATTGTAATCTTCTTATAATATTTTGGATCCCCAAGTAATCTGTCATCTTCTTCCATATATGCTGACCTATCTTGTATCACTATGCCTCCTCCCTTATCCGCTGCTCTTATAACAATGCTTTTATTATTTTTTAGATTTTTTAAAGCTATTGTTTCGTTTCTAGTGAGATTTTTCTTATCCTTGCGTGCATTATTTGGTTTTAACAATGTATCCTTGTTCAAGTCATTCAGTAGAAGATCTTGGAATGTTTCCAAGAAATGACCTCTACTCTCTAATGGGTAGAAATTTGATTTATTTTTGAAAACATCCAGATCATCATTATTATTTGCTCTATTGGACTCAATTTCATTCACCCCTGGTTTCAGTGCAAAATGTCTTTTTAATGTGAGCTTGCGGATAAATTGATGCACATCTATGAACAAATCAAAGTTGTCCGGTTCATTTGATGGACAGAATAATAGACCTTTATTTAATAATGATATTTCCTCCTCAGTGGGTGTGTATTGTGAAAGATTAATGATATTTGTGTCCTTATTAACAGTGTTTCCTAATCTAGGAGACTTATTTTCACCTTTTTCCTTTTTTCCTTTTCCTCTAGCTCCTCTTTTTTTCTTTTTTGTGTTAACCCAGCTTCTCCCCAGTGTTAACCCCTCTTCTCCCCTGCTCTCCCCGCTCCACCCCTTTGTTAACCCCTCTTCTCCCCTCTTCTCTCCTGTGTTAACCCCTTCTCCCCTGTGTTAACCCCTCTTCTCCCCTGCTCTCCCCGCTTCTCGTGTTAACCCCTCTTCTCCCCTGCTCTCCCCTCTTCTCCCCTGTGTTAACCCCTCTTCTCCCCTTTGTTAACCCCTCTTCACCCCTTTGTTAACCCCTCTTCTCCCCTGCTCTCCTCTGTGTTTCCCTCTCTTCTTCCCTGGTGCTCCCCTCTTCTCCCCTGGTGCTCCCCACTTCTCCCTTGTGTTAACCCCTCTTCTCCCCTGCTCTCCCTGCTCCTCCCCTGTGTTAACCCCTCCTCCCCTGTGTTAACCCAGCTTCTCCCCAGTGTTAACCCCTCTTCTCCCCTGCTCTCACCGCTTCTCCCCTGTGTTAACCCCTCTTATCCCCTCTTCTCCCCTGTGTTAACCCCTCTTATCCCCTGTGTTAACCCCTCTTCTCCCCTGCTCTCCCCGCTCCTCCCCTGTGTTAACCCAGCTTCTCCCCGGTGTTAACCCCTCTTCTCCCCTGCTCTCCCCGCTCCTCCCTGTGTTAACCCCTCTTCTCCCCTCTTCTCTCCTGTGTTAACCCCTCTTCTCCCCTGTGTTAACCCCTCTTCTCCCCTGCTCTCCCCGCTTCTCGTGTTAACTCCTCTTCTCCCTTGCTCTCCCCGCTTCTCCCCTGTGTTAACCCCTCTTCTCCCCTTTGTTAACCCCTCTTCTCCCCTTTGTTAACCCCTCCTCTCCCCTGCTCTCCCCGCTCCTCCCCTGTGTTAACCCCTCTTCTCCCCTGCTCTCCCCGCTTCTCCCCTGTGTTAACCCCTCTTTTCCCCTGCTCTCCCCGCTTCTCCCCTGTGTTAACCCCACTTCTTCTCCCCTGTGTTAACCCCACTTCTTCTCCCCTGCTCTCCCCACTTCTCCCCTGTGTTAAGCCCTCTTCTCCCCTGCTCTTTCCCGCTTCTCCCGTGTTAACCCCTCTTCTCCAGTGCTAACCCCTCTTCTCCCCTGTGTTTCCCCCTCTTCTCCCTGGTGCTCCACGCTTCTTCCCCGGTACTACCCGTTTCTCCCCTGTTTCCCCCTCTTCTCCCCTGTTTCCCCCTCTTCTCCCCTGATGCTCCCCACTTCTCCCCTCTCCTCCGGTATAAAAAATAATTAAACAATCTATTCTTACCTGTCCATGAGTCTCCCGGCGTCTCCAGCTGTATCTTCTGATCCTAGGACCTGGCGTGATGTCACAGTCACCTGACCGGTTACCATGGTAACCAGTCATGTGACTGTGACATCACGGCAGGTCCTAGAGGCAGGATGTGCTGGAGACGCCGGGGGACTCGTGGACAGGTGAGAATAGATTGTTATTTTTAACCCCTGCATTGCAGTAGCGGGGGGGCCGAGGGGAGCGGCAGGAGTAGCAGAGGGGGGCAGGAGTAGCGGGGGGGGGCCGCGGGGAGTGGCAGGAGTAGCGGAGGGGTCAGGAAGAGCGGGGGGGCCACGGAGGGGGTCAGGAGGAGCCTCCGGCGGGCACCAATGAGCGGCCTCTGTCTGGCGCGTGATTTCGGCGACAGACACACTCAAAAAGCCCTTAGACAATTATATAGTAGATATATATCACACACACACTCATATATACACAAAAGCACCACACCCATAGATATATGTACACACGCACCACACACATTTATTCACACATATATACACACACACATATATACACACACATATATATATATATACACAGCACACTAACATACATATATACAAGCAAGCACCACACTCTTAGATATACACACATGCACCTCACACAGATATATGCACGCACCTAACACACATATACCACACCACACACAAGCACCACACCCCATAGATATATATATATATATACACATGCACCACACACGTATACTCACATGCACTGCACCACACATACTCACACATTATATAAACCCACGCACAACACACACATATATATATATACTCACACACACATACATTTACAACAACACACATTTATACATACATATAGACACATGCACCACATCACACACACACACACACACCACAATACACTCACACATACAAACCACACCACACATACACTCACACACATTTACACACACACCACACACGTATACACACATACATATACATCCACACACCAATATACACCACAAACACACATCGGACACATATATACACACATCACACACACATCTGTACACACATACATATATCCACACAGCACACACATGTACACGTATACATACATATATACCATAAGACCACACACCAATATACATACACGTACCACAAGAGACACACACACGCACCACACATACACATATATACATGCACAAAACCACACATATACACACACATAAATATATACACACCGCACACACATACATACACCACACATATACATATACATGTACACACGGCACACACACTCTGACCTATGTTATGTCTGTCATGTGGGGAAATCACACTCCATCATGCCTCCTGCTCTCTGTCCTGTGTCTGCCACCCCTCCCCCTCCTGAGCTGACACTCGTGTGTAGCAGAGAGGAGAGGATACATGCACTGTAATGGCCACTTTACACACACCAACTTATCTGTCCAACTTCTGAACAACTTACTGTTTGCAGTGAAATCATGGACACATTGCTCCATTTTGTGGCTGTGTACTGATGGAACAATGTGTCCATGATTTCACTGCAACCAGTAAGTTGTTCAGAAGTTGGACAGATAAGTTGGTGTGTGTAAAGTGGCCATAAGGAGCATGAGTTTCTCTGCTGGGAGGTCGGATCCTCTCCCCACAGTGAGGGAAATCACAGCCTAGAGACATGGCTGAGCAGGGAGGTGGCAGAGATCAGGGGGAGCAAAGGAACCACCTGGCTCTCTGGCGCCCCCTCTGCAGTGTGATGGCCGGTGCCTTGTGCCATCGCACAACTCCCTGGACACCAACTGGGGAAGAGGCAGGACATGTGAAGCTGGATCAGTGCTCTTTCTTGTCCTCTTAGGCCCCATTCAACACTGCTTTTTTTGCTGCGTATTTTTAAGCACAAGCTCATCACAAACCAGGAGTGGGTGATTAAACATATAAGTGGCGCGCTTGTTTCTATTAGGGCCGCTTTACACACACAGATATCTGTAACCAACTTCTGAACTGATCTCTGGTTGCAGTGAAATGGACACATTGCTCCATTTGTACACAGCCACAAAATGGAACAATGTGTCCATGATATCACTGCAACCAGAGATCTGTTCAGAAGTTGGTCACAGATACTGTATCTGTGTGTGTAAAGCGGCCCTTATGGCCACTTTACACGTCCCAACATCGTTTCGATATTGGATACAACGGCACGGGAGCGCGCATTTTTTTGGCTGAAATCCAGGATCGCATAGGAGATGTTACACAGGGCGATATCGGCAGGCAACACAACTGCGATGTATACGCCCCCTTGTACGAGCGACACAGGAATGACCATTTAACATGTGAGTAAATAGGGGAAGTTGCTCTCCAAGTCGGTGTTGGGCTGTCACACAGAACGATCCTGCCAGATCGTCCATCCAATATCAGCCAGTTGGAGAGCCTGCACAATTCTTCCCCGATATCGTTTTGGCATCGTTCTTGCGTCGCATTGTACATTTACACCACACAACGCACGAACGATATTGGCGCCAACGCACGAACCACGTGACTTTTTATCGAAGTTGGATGACGATATCGGGACGTGTAAAGTGGCCATTAGACCTTTCCTCTGAGTGTGCCACTCCCAGTTTTGATTGTTCCACTCCTGGCTTTTTTTGAGCTTGTGCGTAAAAAGTACACAGCAAAAAAAGCAGTGTGTGAATGGGGCCTTAAAGTGCTTTCACACAGCGTTTTTCTGGGATCCGTGGCTGTCCATTGTAAAACGGACAGCCACGGATCCGATTTTGGCCCCATGTTACCCTATGTGCATGGATCGGATCAGATTTGCCCTTAGTGGCATCCGATTTTTGTCGCATCCGATTCTGTCCGATTTTTAGCTGTGCCCAAAATCGCAGACTGCTGTGATTTTGGGCACAGCAGGTCAAATCGGACCAATTTGGATCTGACCTGATCCGCGCCAAATAACATGGGGCCTTATGGAGCGCGGGTCCGAGGAAACAGCTGATCGTTCCTCAGACCGGATTTCAGTGTACTGAGCATGCTCAGTACACTAAAATCGCTCTGTGCCATCTAGTGAAAAGAAAGGGTTAAAAATAAAAAAAACTTTATTCTCACCTGTCCCGCAATCCAGCGATGCCTCCTGCGCTCGATGCTTCTAGGACCAGGTCAGGTCCTGTGGATCAGAAGAAGACAGCTGGAAGCGCCGCGGGAGTCGTGGATGGGTGAGGATAAAGATTTTTTTTATTTTTACAGGTCTGGTAAGGGGGACAAAGAGGGGGCAAAGAGGGGACAGAGGGGGCGAAAGAGGGGACAGAGGGGGGGGACAAAAGAGGGAGCAGAGAGAGGAGGGGAGAAAGGTGACAGGAGGGAGAGAGGGGGGGGACGAGATGACAGGAGGAGCAGGGAGAGGACCCAAACTGATGCTGCAAAATATCGAAATCGGATGCCTATTTGGCATCCGATTGCAGGCATCAGTTTGGATCCGATGCTGTCCGAGGGGTGCTGCATAAAGTTGGATCCCCTCGGACAGCACAAAAATGCTGTGTGAAAGCAGCCTTACAGCTACAGGACTCAGCAGTGACAGGACAAGTAAAGGCATCGGATGCTGCACTGATCCCGCATAGAAGATGCCGGGTTGCGGGTGTAATCTCCAGGTGACATTGGAGTTATTCCTGCCCTGGTGGCCTGTGCTGGGAGCGTCCCTGTGTATTGAATACAGGCAGCACAGGCCAGGGGCGGAACTACACTGGTGCAGCTGATACAGTTGCACCAGGGCCCCGACCGGCTAGGGGCCCCCTTCAAGCCTGGAGGGGGGCCCCCAGCCGACCCCCGCAAGCCGCCGTCAGAGGAGAGGAGGGTCATGCAAGGGAAGCAGAGAGCTTCCTTCTTCCCTTGCCTGATCCCACCCGTCCTCTCTTCTGCCCCTCCGGCCCGTAGGACGGCTGCAAACAGACGGTACGGCTCACCAGGTAAGAGACCACCGCGCTGGCGGCCCCCAGCAGCATCTACCCCCTCTCCATCGGGCCGCGCCGACGGCCAGTAGCACCCTCCCCCCCTGCTCCTGCACCAGGGCCCCCAGGGGTCACGGTCCGCCCTGGCACAGGCCACATATTACAATACTTCAGCTGGATTGAGATCCGGCTGCTGACGTGCGAAGGGATTCAGAGCAGGGGCGGCCACTTGAAAGAGGGAGAACTGCGCATGAGCGACCTGTAGAAGGTGATCAAGGCCACGTGCACACGTTGAGTATTTGATGAGTTTTTTACCTCAGGATTTGTAGACAAAACCAGGAGTGGAGCAATAAGAGGAAAAATCTAATAGAAACACCTGCACCACTTCTGTATTTAATTATCCACTCCTGGTTTTGGCTACAAATCCTGAGGTAAAAAACTCATCAAATACTCAGCGTATGCACGTGGCCTTACAGGTCGGACAGGGTGCCTATTACTACAGACACTAGGGGGCGTCATACCTAACATCATTAGGGCAAATCTTTCAAATGGAGCATAATTTTTAATATAATTACATTACAATGTTTATTTAAAAGATGTCTGCAACATTAATGGCCCCTTTACACGCAGCTACAGGTAACAGGTTTTCCACAGGTAACTTACTGGTTGCAGTGAAATCATGGAGACATGGTTCTATCTTGTTGCTGTGTACAAATGGAACTATGTCTCCATGATTTCACTGCAGCCAGTAAGTTACCTGTGGAAAACCTGTTACCTGTAGCTGCGTGTAAAGGGGCCATAACAGTTTATTGCTTCATGACACAACCCCTTTAAATGGAACACAGCTAATCTGTTTCAGGTATATGAAGACCCGTCACTTGACCCCGTCACATGACTGGGGGCCCACAGAGTCTGAACAGCCCGGGCCCCGGCTACCATTAATCCACCTCTGCCCACGCTCCTCCTGCGCTGCGCTCCTCCTGTCCCCTCCTGCCCCCTCTGCTCCTCCTGCCCCCTCTGCTCCTCCTGCCCCCTCTGCTCCTCCTGCCCCCTCTGCTCCTCCTGCCCCCTCTGCTCCTCCTGCCCCTCCGCTCCTCCTGCCCCCTCCGCTCCTCCTGCCCCCTCCTGCCCCCTCCGCTCCTCCTGCTCCCTCCGCCTCTCCTGCTCCCTCCGCCCTTCCTGCTCCCTCCGCCCTTCCTGCTCCCTCCGCCCCTCCTGCCCCTCCGCCCCTCCACGGTAATAATAAAAATAAAAAAAATAATAATATGGTAATAATAAAAATAAAAAAGGATACTCACCCGTCTGCTGGCTCGCTCCACCTCCAATGCGTCTTGTAGCTCCCAGGGCAGGACCTGTCCCTGCCTGGGAAACCCATCAGCTGATCGGACACATAACCACAGTTAGCGGATATGTGACCGATCAGCTGATCAGTTTCCCAGGCAACGACAGGTCCTCAAGCCATGTAGGAGCTAGAAGACGGAGGTGGAGCGAGCCGGCGGACGGGTGAGTAACCTCACTGAGGATATTTTATTTTGTCTTTTACTGTGGAGGAGTGGGGGTGCCGCAGGGAGTGCGGGCAGGAGGGGCAGGAGGAGCAGGAGGCTTTGAGGAGAGCCGCGAATTTTGAATTTGCGCGCCGCGCTACTCTTTTGCATACTGGCCACTTCCGTCTGCGACGCACAATTTCAGGCCTCAGACAGAAGTGGCCATTAGACAATTATATAGTGGATAGCCCCTTAGCTCCCTATATACAGTATGATAGCCCTCATAGCTCTCTATATACCTTATGGGGCCCCATTACTCCCTATATAGGGAACTGAGGGGGCCATTATACTGCAAATAGGAAGCTGTGTAGGTCCTATATTGTATACACCAGCAGGATCAATTAGAAAAAAAGTGTATCAGGCACTGTAATTGATTAGAAGTTTGTTGGCACTATGCGTTTCTAGGACGGTCCATTCCCTTCCTCATGTGTATACAATATACCATACAAATGACCCGCCACAGGGCCTTGGGGTACCCGATATGGGGCGTCTATTCACGGATGATGTCACTGGGACCTGTGCTCGGTCCCGTGGCCCTGGTGGTTGCTGAAAAGAGTCAATTGAAAATGAAATAAAAGTATTTTGTGACGCCACCAGTAATGTTTGCAAGCCCATTATGTGCGTGGCAAGTCACCTCCCACACTTTGTTGTAGGTTGAGGCGATTTATTAGCCTGCACCTGGGCTTGCTTTACATAGTGGGGTCTGACTGCATCCTGCAAGTGCAGTGTTGGTTTTTGATTTTGGCATCGATGGTAAGTTTTTCTGATGCTGCTTTTTCTTAGTAGTTTTTGTACAAATTTGTTAGGACTTATGAGCATGGAAATCCGTGGCGGGGATCATGAGCTTAAGTGTCTTGGCCAATGCATGAACCAATATCCCATTTATGAAAGTTTTTTGTTTATCATATAAAAAACTTTTTGCACTTTTTTTTATCAATTCAGGGTGCAGTTGGGCCCCATGGGGCGCCATTCATCTAGTGGTGCAGAGGTATTGTACTGTGGAGCCCATTTGGTCAGGCAGCAGAACAAGTGGGTAGCTTTCAGACACACTCTGCATCATATGTATCAGTGTGAATGGTGTCCTAATGCAAGCCCATTATGTTCATTGGAAGTCGCCTGCCACACTTTGTTGTAGGTTGAGGTGATTTATTAGCCTGCACCTTGGCTTGCTTCACATAGTGGGGTCTGACTGCATCCTGCAAGTGCAGTGTTGGTTTTTGATTTTGGCATCGATGGTAAGTTTTTCTGATGCTGCTTTTTCTTAGTAGTGACGTTGGAGCTGCAAGGTGGTTACGCTCCCCGTAGGTGGATCGGGATCCCCGGGGCAGTAGTGGAAGCTTATGATTTACACAGGGACACAGTTTACACCAGGCCTTGTCACTTGTCCTCTCCCTGCTGCGGTCGGCGGCTCATCAGATGGAAATAATAAAGTACGCCACACAGTCTTGGCACTCTGTTCCATTTGTCAACCTGCTTTAAAGAACTGCCAGTAAACCTGTACAGTCTTTTCGGCTCTGCCTGACCTAGGTAGTCACTGGGGAACCAGGATGCTTTACTCAGGACCCTCGGTGGTATGCCTGCCGTTCCTGTCCGGTTCATCACTGTGCTCTCCCCTGTCTCCTTCAGCGCTCCCACGCGCAGAGCCTCAAGCTAGCTTCCACAGATCCTCTCTGAAGGACTCCTCTCCAGGTCCTTCGGATCCTTTACAGTGCCTTTTCAGGATGGGCCGGGCGTTCGGTTGCGAATTCCTCTAGAAACTTGGGCCTCCGGTTTCATGGCTTGGGGATAGACACCCACTCCATGCTCAGAGCTGGTCCTCTGTTCTGGGACAGATCCCTCTGGTTGGTAGACATACCGGGTCTGGATTCAGGCACACTGCCCTACCTGGTGCCCTTAGGAGGATCTCCTTCTGTCCTGATGGTTTCTCCACCATCCTGCACTCCTCACTCCCCAATGGAGCTCTCCGACTGTCTGTGCTACTCTGCCTCTCTCTCCTCCCACCCACACACTTTTCTACATTGTAACTCCTCCTATGGGACTGTGTTCTCCCTGAAGCGGGTCAACCTACAGTCCCCTGCCTAGGGTGTGTGTGGATGTGCTGTGTGAGGGTCCCTTGTGCAGCATCCCAATTCCCTAGTCACAGGAATACTACTCACTCTTATATGGGTGCAGTACCCCCTACATGGTGTCCCAACTAGTGCGGTGCAACACACAAACAGTCTTTATTGACAATATAAGGCTTTATTTTTTAATAATATAAGATTTTTTTCCACTTATGTGAGAAGTGCTCGTTCAGATTTGAGGCCAAGACCAGAGCTGAGAAAAATGCCTCCACCAAGGGAAAATGCTCAAGAGTCCTCAGGAAATAAAAATGCCCAGGCCCGCAGATTCCCACAGAGCAAGGACAAAGCAATGCCCATTTGCTGACCTTCACCCAAAGAAGAAATAGGATGGCGGTGGAAGTACAACTTACATACGGAAGTACAACTTACATAAACTTGCTTCTATCCCCATTGAAGCAGTCCGGTAACTTCACCTTGAGTTTCACTGCGCCATTCAGACTGGCAAGTAGCTGATGCTTGATACCTGCAACCTCCAAGGTTAAATTTTGAAGGCGTTCATGAAATGCATCATAACACCTCTGCACACACAATCACACAATGGGGTGTGCTGTTATTACGTTATGCACACTAAAGGCCCAGTTACACACACAGATAATTGTGCAGAGATTGTTCGCAGATCTCTGGTTGCAGTGAAATCATGGACACATTGTTACATTTGTACATGGCCACAAAATATAACAATGTGTCCATGATTTCACTGCAACCAGATATCTGTGACCAATATCTGCACAATTATCTGTGTGTGTAACTGGGCCTTTAGGTATATAGCGAAACACAAATCTCTCTGCTGCCGCACCTGTTCCCTACTGATTGCTGTACAGACAAGCATGCCAACTGTGCAGTCCCTGAAGTTTCCTGGAATATCCTAACCGCAGACTAGGAGATGATAACACAGACCTTGCTTCCTGATCAGCCTTAAAGTGTTTCAGGTGCCTCCTCAGGAACCAAGGGAGAGGTTGCTAAGCACAATAACCACAACAGGGCAAGAATACAGAGAAAGACAAAGCGTAAAAGTAAGGTACCACAAAATACGTGCACATGTGTAGTAAGGAGAAACAGTAAGTGCAAACAAGGAAGACCTACTTCAAACCTAACCAAAAATTGAAGAAAGGTGCAGATAAGACAAAATAAATAGCTCAGTATAACTTCAGACTGGTCTCTGTTCAGGAGGTAATCCTCAGCAGCAGTGCTGGTACTGCTTAGAAGAATCCATAAAGAATGAATATAACAAGCAATGAAATTCTGTAAAAGGAGAGTATACATAGCAACACCCAGAATGTGATTGGACAGAGACAATCAACAGAAAACTGTAGATCACCGCATACCGTAAGAAAGGAAGCAAATGTGAAGGTAAAAGGATTCAGCACTTGTCCAGGAACTGTCCATGCTGTGTCTGAATAGGGGGGAAATCAGTTCACAAATCAGCAGTCCATACCCCAAAGCATAACATCAAGAATTTATATATGAAACCCCCCATCTAATATACTAGCTGTGAGCCCGATGCGATTGCATCGGGATTCTAGAATCTGTGTATAGGGCATTGCTCGGGCTGCTGCAACGACTCGCAACGCCCCCTTCGCGGGCATTGCGAGTGAGTCGCGTGGGCGATGCGCGCCCACGAACAAAGCCACGGAAGTAGCGGCGTGTGCGACGGAAGTCGCTACGGCAATTATATAATAGATTATCAGTATGTAATATATAATTTCCCTAACGCACTTCCGTAAGTTTCGGCGCTGTTTCCGTCGTTGTGGGCGTAGCGCCCACGCGACCTGTGAAGCATTGCCGGCGCCACTGACTCGCAAAGCCTCACTCGCAATGGCCGCCAAGCGGCCGTTGCGAGTCCTTGCAGAATAGGCGCGACTCACTAATTTATACATAATCACATACATAATACTGATAATTCCTATATAATCACATATATATATAGATGGCGGCCCGATTCTAAAGAATCGGGTAGTCTAGAATCCATATATAGTATATTTACTAATAGTTAGGGGAGTGGGGTGAAATGAATTGTGTGTATACAGGTGGCTGAGTGGTTAGCAGTGAGTGGGGTGGCTCAGTGGTTAGCAGTGAGTGCGGTGGCTCAGTGGTTAGCAGCGAGTGTGGTGGCTCAGTGGTTAGCAGTGAGTGCGGTGGCTCAGTGGTTAGCAGTGAGTGCGGTGAGATTGGTCAGCACAGTGGCGTGGGCAGAGTTGTCAGCCCAGTGGCGTGGGCAGAGTGCTGAGTGCAGCGCTGTGGGCAGAGTGGTCAGCACACACATACATACATACACACACACACACAGACACTTCGCTATAGTTAGCACCGACCCTGCGTCTTCCCTGCGGGCTGGATCCTGAGTTGACATGTCGGCGCCCGCGGACAACTGGATCCAATATGGCGTCCGGGAAGTTTGGCGAGACTTTTTGGACGCGATATTCGATCGAGTAGTTCGGGGGCGGCGACATGTCGACTGAGGATCTAGGCGGCTGATGCAGGGCCGGTGGTAAGTATAGCGGAGTATGTGTGTGTGTGTATGTGTGCGGACAAAGTGAGTGAAGTGCGGAGAAAGTGAGGTGTGGTGCTGTGGCCCCTGGCCGGGTGCATCACACGGGTTATCAATGCAGGTCTCTGTTCAGATGGGCCGGTTTTCCTGATTGTGTGTGCTGTGTGAAACCTGTCCGATGTACAGGGGGTTAACAGCTGAAGGGTTTTCATGAGCTGAGTAAAACAGCTGAGTGTGAGTGCTGAAGATCCAATACATTCATGAGCATAATGAGCGGCTGAACCTGTGGGGATGAGTGCTTTGCTGGGCTAAACCTGAATGGTGCACAGGGGATTAATCACATCTTAGGTCTGTGTGTGAGTGAAGATGTGCTGATTGACTCACTGGGTTGCAGCTGTGAGTGAGCAGCCTGGATAGGAACCTGCCAGGTGTCTGAGTGAGGAGAGGACGATGGGATTCAGAAGTCCAGACCAGTGCCATGTGAGGAGGTGGTGGAAGTGATCCGTCCCCAGTGGGGAAGTGATGGGAGGCTGCCAGCTCCATGCTAGTGCACCTGATGTGTGCATGCCAGCCAGTGTCCAGGACCGAGGACGGGTCAAGGGCCAGGTGGTCAGATGTGCGGTGCGAGAGAGCGAGTATGGCTCAAGGACCAGGCGGTCAGATGTGCGGGGTGAGAGACCGAGTACGGCTCAAGGGCCAGGCGGTCAGATGTGCGGTGTGAGAGACTGAGTACGGCTCCAGGGCCAGGCGGTCACAGCCGACTTTGGGACTGAGTGAGTCATGATATGGTCCCGTTGATCCAGATGTAGTGTCCTAGATTCCGGTGGATCCATGGAGGTCTTGTGTGTACTGAGTGACAGTGTTCCTGTTCCTATGTGATGGCTTATGTAAAAATACCATGTGTGATGACTCATGTGCAATAGGATGGGGAATGATCCCTGTCAGGGTGATAAACGGTGATAGCTGTCTTTAGAACCAGACTGAGGTCTGCAAGGGTCGGTGGGTGACGCCTTGATGTTCTGGGGAAAACGTATGTGAATGTCCTGTAATGGAATGTCATATGGGAATGTCATATGGGAATGTCATATGGGAATGTGTAAGGAGAGCGAGAGAGAGAGGGATTGAGAGAGAGAGATTTTGCTGCTCGCAATGTCCGCTTCGCGGCCATTGCATCGCGAGCCGCGACGATAGTCCTGGAGAAAGTGCCAAGCCACGCGAACAAAGCCACGGAAGTAGCGCCGGACACGAGGGAAGTCGCTACGGCAATTATATAATAGATCAAGCTGAATGTATGTGTGTATGTCCGGGATTGGCATCTACACCGACACAACTACAGCCACAAAATTTTGCACAGTCACATGTCTGGACCCCGACAGCGTCATAGGCTATGTTGTGAGGCGAAATTTTAACCCCACGCATTCCAATTCACCAAACAATTTTGCCCCTATCTACATAATGGGGAAAAAGTTAAAGGAAAACTGTTGGAGGCAAATTGACAGCTGCCAGATGTGAACAAGGGGGACTTAAAGAATGAGAGCGATGGAGCCAAAGATTATATACCGTACAGTTGCTAAGGTGGGGCCCCGACATAGGATACTCACCACACACGGGGATATGAACACACACACACAAAATGCGCCACGCACTACCACATGCTTGAACACATATACCACCCTCTGCACACATTTCACCACTCATACACTAACCTCGCCACATAATCGCCCTAAAACACACACGTCTGGTATTATCCTTCAAAAATATAAATCTGATTAATAAGCAGCAAAACTACAAGAGAAACAAATGTAACATATCTAATATATAAAGCTGTATGTGTGTGTGTGTGTGTGTGTGTCCGGGATTGGCATCTACACCGTCGCAACTACAGCCACAAAATTTTGCACAGTCACACGTCTGGACCCCGAGAGCGTCATAGGCTATGTTGTGAGGCAAAGTTTTAACCCTGCGCATACCAGTTCACCAAATAATTTTACCACTATCTACATAATGGGCTTACCATCATTGCCAAAAGCAGAATCAAAATTCACTCTCAGGAAGCAGTCAGAGCCCAATTGTAAAGCAAGCCCAGCTGCAGGCTAATAAACCTCATCTACCAGCTATGTGTGGGAGGCAGACTGCCATGCATACACTGGGCCTGCTTAAGGCACCATTCACACTGATACAAATGATGCAGAGTGTCTGAAAGCGACCCAACCGCTCCGCTGCTTAGCATTGGGCCACACAGTACGATACCTCTGCACTACTAGATGAATGGCGCCCCTAGGGGCCCAACTGCACCCTGGATAGATAAAAAGTGCAAAAAGTCTCTTATATGATGAATAAAAAACTTTTACAAATGGGATTTTGGTTCATGCAATGGCCAAGACATTTAAGCTGATGACCCACGACAAGGGATCCCATGCTCATCAGTCCTAACAAAAACTTGTGCAAAAACTACTAGAAAAAAGCAGCATCAAAAAACTTACCATCATTGCCAAAAGCAGAATCAAAATGCACTCTCAGGAAGCAGTCAGAGCCCAGTTGTACATAATGGGGGAAAAGTGACAGTTACCAGTTGACAGTTGTGAATGAGAGGGGCTTAATGACAGCGCCAAAGACTAACAGCATATACCAGCATATAGTCACTAAGGTGGGGTCCCAACATGGGATATTCACCACACACAGAGACATGTATACACACCACACGCACACAAAGAGTAACAGCAAGTGTATAGTCGCTAAGGTGCAGCCCCAACATTGGATACTCACCACGCACCCGAACACACACACACCACAAAGAGAGACACACAACACAGAGACACACACACACACACCCCCCATGGACACACACACACACACACCCACACCCCCCACGGACACACACACCCTATAGTGACACATGCACTCACCCCACAGGGACACACATACACCACAAAGACACACACAACACAGACACCCCCCCACAGGGACACACACACATACACACCCTATAGGGACACATGCACTCACCCCACAGAGACACATACACACACACCAGGGACACACACCACACAGATAGACACAGATGTGCACAAATTGTCTCACACAACTCGTCACATACGTGTGCTATCTTTAATTTCCAAAAATAAACATCTGATTAAAAACAGCCAATGTGCAACACATGTGCCATATAGGGAATTAAGGCAGATGTCAGTCACATGAGCTGTCTATTATGTGTATATCTGAGGTAACATATACTGCCCGGCCGGGGGGAGAGTTTACTGTTGGCTGGAGATTTATCAGGCTGCCTATAGCAACCAATCACAGCTCAGCTTCTATTTTCCTACAGGTCATTAATATGACATTATTCAAATTCTATTTTATTATAGCTAACATCAGTTATTTATTAACCCGGACGTAGCCGGGTAGTACAGCTAGTTCATTGTAATGATGGCTCAGTCATACCTGACAATCACACTCAACCTATTGAGCTCATCCTCCCCATTCCCTTATAGATTGTAAGCTTGTGAGCAGGGCCCTCACTCCTTCTGTAACTAAACTGTGTGTTACTTTTTATTGTCTTTATTGTCTGTACATGTCCCTGCTTACTTGTAACATGCAGTGGAATATGTTGGTGCTACAGTGCTGTGCAAATTAATTGGGAGAAAGCAAGTTTTTCTTGCATTGGTTTTACTATTGCTGATACGGTGTTGGCCAAAAGTATTGACACCCCTGCAATTCTGTCAGATAATTCTCAGTTTCTTCCTGAAAATGATTGCAATCACAAATTCTTTCATATTATTATCTTCATTTAATTTGTCTTCAATGAAAAAACACAAAAGAGAATGAAGCAAAAAGCAAAAACATTGATCATTTCACACACAACTCCAAAAATGGGCCGGACAAAACTATTGGCACCCTCAGCCTAATACTTGGTTGCACAACCTTGAGCCAAAATAACTGCGATCAACCTCTTCCGGTAACCATCAATGAGTTTCTTACAATGCTCTGCTGGAATTGTAGACCATTCTTCTTTTGCAAACTGCTCCAGGTCCCTGATATTTGAAGGGTGCCTTCTCCAAACTGCCATTTTTAGATCTCTCCACAGGTGTTCTATGGGATTCAGGTCTGGACTCATTGCTGGCCACCTTAAAAGTCTCCAGTGCTTTCTCTCAAACCATTTTCTAGTGCTTTTTGAAGTGTGTTTGGGTCATTGTCCTGCTGGAAGACCCATGACCTCTGAGGGAGACCCAGCTTTCTCACACTGGGTCCTACATTATGCTGCAAAATTTGTTGGTAGTCTTCAAACTTCATAATGCCATGCACATGGTCAAGCAGTCCAGTGCCAGAGGCAGCAAAGCAACCCCAAAACATCAGGGAACCTCCGCCATGTTTGACTGTAGGGAGCGTGTTCTTTTCTTTGAATGCCTCTTTTTTTCTCCTGTAAACTATGTTGATGCCTTTGCCCAAAAAGAGAGAACATTCTTCCAAATCGTTTTAGGCTTTCTCATTAAGTTTTGGTAAACTCCAGCCTGGCTTTTTTTGTCTCGGGGTAAGAAGTGGGGTCTTCCTGGGTCTCCTACTATACAGTCCCTTTTCATTCAGACACCGACAGATAGTACGGGTTGACACAGTTGTACCCTCGGACTGCAGGGCAGCTTGAACTTGTTTGGATGTTAGTCGAGGTTCTTTATCCACCATCCGCACAATCTTGCGTTGAAATCTCTTATCAATTTTTCTTTTCAGTCCACATCTAGGGAAGTTAGCCACAGTGCCATGGGCTTTAAACATCTTGATGACACTGTGCACGGTAGACACAGGAGCATTCAGGTCTTTGGAGATGGACTTGTAGCCTTGAGATTGCTCATGCTTCCTCACAATTTGGTTTCTCAAGTCCTCAGACAGTTCTTTAGTCTTCTTTCTTTTCTCCATGCTCAATGTGGTACACACAAGGACACAGGACAGAGGTTGAGTCAACGTTAATCCATGTCAACTGGCTGCAAGTGTGATTTAGTTATTGCCAACACCTGTTAGGTGTCACAGGTAAGTTACAGGTGCTGTTAATTACACAAATTAGAGAAGCATCACATGGTTTTTGTAAGGGTGCCAATACTTTTGTCCACCCCCTTTTTTATGTTTGGTATGGAATTATATCCAATTTGGCTTTAGGACAAATCTTTTTGTGTTTTTTTCATTGAAGACAAATTAAATGAAGATAATAATACCAAAGAATTTGTGATTGCAATCATTTTCAGGAAGAAACTGAGTATTATCTGACAGAATTGCAGGGGTGTCAATACCTTTGGCCATGACTAAGTGTTTGGGTACCTTTATACGCCACAACCGCTGGAGACATTTTTGACGGCGATATGTCGCCCTGGACTTATCGCTGTCAAATTGCCTCCCAATTGTGCCGTGTAATTGGGAAATTGGCGACGATATGTCGCCTCGCTCCGGTTGCTTGATTTCAGAGCACTGCTCTGAAATCAGGCGACCGGAGCGAAGCAATATATCGTAGCCAAATTCCCAAATGACACAGCACAATTGGGAGGCAATTTGACGGCGATAAGTCCAGGGCGACATATCGCCGTCAAAAATGTCTCCAGCGGTTGTGGCGTATAAAGGTACCCTTTTATCAGTTCTTGGTGATAATTTCCTTTTTTCTTCCACATTTCCCTTTTCAGTTTGGAGAAAACGATCCAGTTTCATTGTGTGTGAATTATTCTTGAAACGGTAGATTTTCCAATACCAATGGTGGAAGCGATTTCTCTTACAGTCAGACTTGTATGTTCATTAAGAGTAATAATTCTAGGCCTCTTCCGTGGAGTAACATCCATTTTTACAGGCACGAATCACACTGAGAAAAAGTACACTAAATCACTCCTCACAGAAACAAGCTCTCAGCTGAAGCTGAGGGGTATTAACCTATAAATGTGGCCACTGATTTATAAGGCTTAACTCTATACTTCAGAAAAAAAATATATATCAAATGAGTTTTTGCGCCAAAATTTTGAGGTACAAAGTGTCACTTTATTGAAATACATACATGATACAATAAAAGTTGTTTTACATACAATGAAAATTACTCAAGTATAAAAAAACCCCTCCAGAGACCACGACACCCCAAAATTTATTGTCAATGACACAAGATATTTATTTGCAATAAAATAGGGCTTTCCTTTATTATCAATGTGTTACATGAGCAATTTATATAAAAAAAAATACTGGTTTAATGAAAGACACCCACCAAGGGCAGTGACAGAGGCTACTAGTTAAATAGTAATAAAAAAATAAAATTAATTTTTTAATGAATGTGAGTGCAAAATACAAACTCATGCTATTGAACACCAGAAAATACCGTAAAAAATTCCTTGGGTATATATATATATACGCATGCATCAAATTAAGCAAAAATATATAAAAGTGACTAGTGCAAAAAAAGAAACAATCCATAGCCTTCTACCAACAATATAACATAGTCAGCTCCTCCAAGGATTAGATGGTAAAAGCAATCCTGCTCACAAATCACTAGGTGGTTACATATACAAATCACATATACTAGCCCAAAGTATGCTTAAAAGATCTCAGTCATCAAATCTATTGCTATACAAGATGGGGGTTACTCATATAATATCGGTCCTATGGGATATGTGCTCACCCTTAATGCGTTTCGCTGTTAGGCTTCTTCAAGAAGGGTGCAAGGTGTCCTGGTATGCTGCCTTTTATATCTGACTGTCACCAGTGAATGGCGGCGCACATCACGCTGTATCAGAGGCTGCAAGCCTGGAGTTCGGCGTCTCACATCACTTCCCGTCGCCGCCCACCAGTGACGTCATAGGGAGAGGGGATCGGGAGCCACGCTGTAGAGACGCGTCACCCAGGCAACAGCCTGAGAATCAGCAGTATGTGCGCTCTCACATCGGATTAAACAAGTAGCCTAGCTGGTCTAGTGGTATTTCACAGCATTCACAGAGCAGACACAAAAGGACTCATCATGGGTTCAAGACCCCATCAACACTGGTCCAGAGGAATGAAGGGAATATTTTTACTATTACATATATAGATTCTTTTAAAAAATGATTAATTAAATAGAGTGAGAATAAAGTGTGAAATATAAAAATTATTGTCTCTCTTTCAGTATATATTGTATATGATTAAAAATATTTTTTTTACCATTGTGTGTCATATTAGCATCTTATAATATTACAGGCCATTCTCAAAAAATAATAATAAAATAATGTAATAAAAAAAATATAATAGAAAAAAAGTATTCTAGAAAAAAAAGTAAAAAGTCACCACCATGGAAAATTCATTACCACAAAAAAAACTAATTGAATAATGAAAAAATGAATAAATAAATCAAGAGTGAAGGTATGGGGAAATAGATTAATAATATATAATAATATATAATGTGATTATTTTGTTTTTAAAAAGAGAAATTATTTTAATATAAGAATTATCAAATACGGTATATAAAGTGAACAAAAATGTATTCATTATTAAATTGTTAATGGGGAAAAAAAATGAAAATGTATCGTATATAATATAAAATAAAAATAAATAATAAATAATAAATAAAAAAATAAAAATACCAAAAAATAAATAAAATAATGATAATGATTTGCCCTTTCACACAACTACTTTCTCTTTAAAGGGGTACTCTACCTACAGCTCCAGGGAACAGCAATGGGGGCGGCGTTATATGCAAATTTGTTCCTGGGGCTGTGGGAAAGGGAAATATTTTAGCGTCAACCAGCCCCAAAAAGTGAGAATGTATTAATGTGGACAAGATACATAGATGACGTTTTCATGATTTGGCAGAGCTCAGAGGCAGATCTTCAGGAATTTATAAATACCCTGAATAGGAATACAATTAATATAAAAATCACATACAATCAGAGTAATACAGAAATTGATTTATTGGATGTGAAGATACGGAAGGATGATCAGGGCATCCTACAAACTGAAGTATAAAGAAAGGATACATCAGTAAATGCATTGTTACATGCATCTTCTTCACATCCACGAGCATTAATCAATAGTATTCCCATGGGACAATTCCTGAGAACAAAACGGATCTGCTCATCAGACACGGCTTTTTTTGAACAGGCACATGACCTAACTACACGTTTTAAAGAGAGGGGATACTCAAGAAGAAGCATAAGGAAGGGGTTCCAAAAAACGGTGTCCAGAAAGAGAGATGACCTCTTACATCCCAGACCAAGGACAACATCTAATGAAGAGGTAAGATTCATATCCACTTTCAACTGTAGGTCAGAAGAAGTGAGAAACAGCATCAACAAATTCTGGCATATACTAAGAGCAGACCGAACATTAGCCAAATATCTCAAAGAAAGGCCATCTATTACTTACAGGAGATCCAATAACTTAAGAGACCTCTTAGCTCATAGTAACTATGGAGCACCAAAATAGTCAGATCAATTCGGTACTCTGGGTCCGAAATGGGGTTTTTATCCCTGCAGAGACTGCATTGCATGCCCAAACATGGTTAGGAAATTGGATTTTACAACAGCAGATCAGGGGACACAGTATAAAATAACGAGACATATCACATGTAACACCACATACATGGTGTATTGTGTGATATGTCCATGTGAGAAGACGTACTTGGGATTAACTTCAAGACCCCTTAGAGTACGTATTAGAGAGCACGTCTTAGCAATAAACAATGCAAAGAAAGAGGAAGATTTGTCAGTTTTGAAACCAGTGGCAAAACACTTCAAGTTGGAACACAATTGTAATGGGAGTCTATTAAAGGCCTTTGGCATAGACTGTATCCCATGTGATGAAAGAGGAGGGGATTTGAAGAAAGAATTTGCCCAACTAGAGACGAGATGGATATATAAAATTGGGAGTCTTAAGCCTATTGGCCTAAATGATGTTCTTAGTTTCGCAGCGTGTTTGTGAAAATAAGATATGCTTTTATTATTTTTATTGATGTGTTAACTCATTTTATGCCCTTTATTTTTTAGATTCAAGAAACCATGAAGATGTAAAACAACTTTTATTGTATCATTTATGTATTTCAATAAAGTGACATTTTCTACCTCAAAATTTTGGCGCTGAAGCTGAGGGGGCAGCTAGCTGTTATTTTCTGACTAAAACCAGTCAAACCACATTTTGTTACTCAAGGTTGTACACTCACACCTGTCCAAAGCAGTTAAAACTGGTTTGAATCACCTACTGGTAACCCCAACTTACAATTTTACTTAAAAAAATGCTTTGTCCCAATTATTTACACAGCACTATATATAAGTAAAATTATTATTATATAAGGTGATATTTTTTACCTGGTTATTACAGTATTACATTTCATAGTTTTCCCGATGGTTAAGTTAACACGTAATTTCAAACTTCTACATTTAATATTAATGTCCAGTAGATGGTGCTGCAACTCAATAATTACATATGAAAGGATGCAAACCAGAACAAGAACATCCAAGAAGGTATACTGATGTAATAAAGGTAAAACTAACAGCATTATGTTTTTTTCAATTAAATAAAAGGGTTTTCCAGTATTAAACATTATGGCTGCATTTTATTTTCAAAAACAGCACTACACCTGTCCACAGAGTTTGTATAGTTTTACCCCATTTACTTCAATTGAGTTGCAATAGTTTATGCTCACAATTTTTATTTCTATTACACCAACATATTCTACAACATTTCCGAATTCAGAGGGGACATGTACAGACAATTTGAGACAGTTTAGAGTAACACAATTCCTCAGATACAAAGAGGAGTGAGGTTCCTGTGATGAGCACAGGGAGAGGGGTACTCGGACACCGGGATGGGTTAAAGGCTGTGATGGGGAATCACGGGTGGTCGGGTTCCCTTTTCCGTGCCCTGGCTGTTAATTGTTTGGTGAGGGGGAATATTTACAAGGATTAATAGTCTGTGACGCCACCTGTGGATCCCGGTAATGTTGGTACCTGTGCTGCGGGCAGGCCACTGAGGTGATGGGATGCAACTTGGGTGTTACAGCTCCCCACAGGTGGAGCTTTACCTCAGGGCGGCGGGGATGGATGAGGGGAGTAGTTGTTCTTACCACTCCGAGGATGCTGAGGCCCTCCGGGTACCAGCGGGAAGGAAGACAGACACTGTTTCAGCTTCAACGTCCTTTTACTGGTACCAGCAGATGTCACACAATACACAGTACAGTCTATAACAACAGGGATGTAGCTGTGGGTTCAGGGAGCCCCTATGGAGTGTGAAGATGTTCCTCTCTTATATCTTTCGGGTTCTAAGTTTTATCTTCCTCTCTGTCCTTAATCTTCTTTGCAGAGCTCTCTCGCCAGTCCCCTGCTCTTGTACAGTTAGGTTTGGATTTTCCTTGACCGGTACGGACGGCAGCAGCAGGAACTCTCTCGCCACCGGTATCTGGGCTGTTACCTTCATAGTCTTGGACCGATTATGGGCCTGCGGAGTGAGGTACCGTCTTGTGGTCATTACGGCTACCCAGTTTTTAAGGGCCCGAGGCTCATCGGTTTAAGGTCAGGGATGCACAGCTGACCGCATCGGCTTCCGTGTTGCTGGTGTTTCCCCAGACTTAACCAGCCGGCTCCAACCGGTGCTGGATCGTCCCCTTCTGTCCCGGGTCACCCTCCTGGAGATGGGTGATCCCTCTGTCACTCAGCTGTCAGGCACATCCTAACTGACTGCCTTCCCAGAACTGTCGGACTAAAAACTCTCTACTTCCTGATTTTCCCACTCTGACCTAGGCTCCACCCCCTGGGACTTACTGTATATCAGTCCCCCCATTTTAAGGTGGCCTAGTATTGGGTGCTAATACAGACTCCATAAACACAACCCCAAACCCTTAGCTACAGAGGCACTACACCTTCTATTTGGGGTGCAGTACCTCCCTGTGGCGCCTAGCCATAGGGGTACCACACACCCCCTTGGTGAAATACACCCATTCGTGGGTGTTAAACCAGACAGGGATTGAGCTGACATTTTTCATATGCATAACAAACAATAACACTTTTAATAACAACAAGTATTCTTGGATTCTTCCCGTCCGGGAGGCGCATTTTTTATAACTTTGCAAGCAGTCCAGCAAGTAAAGTCTCTGTAGGCCGCTAAAGTCACAATACACAACAACCATTAACTATTGGTGCTACGGCGTAGGAGTCTTTGGCATTGCAGGGGTCTCTTTTGGCTATAAGTACTATAGGCCTCATGGCCCTGAGGTCACCGATTGGCAAAGGTTTTACTCTCCCTGCACAGCTCCTTACGCCCACTCCACCCTTTTTAATATTGTGTATCAGATTTTACCTACTCTTTACTCGTTTCATATACTAGCACACAACAAGAAAATGCACTATACTCAACTATTTACATTGATATACGATACCGGGATTGTTTCATCATTCCATGCTTCTGCTAACCCAGATCACATACCACCCCCGGGGTCCTGCATGGCGTTCGTAGGTTATGATGTGGCCTTTAGGGTCATCCTGGAACTGTGGCCTCCTGACGGGATGCCAGGAGTGCGGGATCAGGGCTGGAGACTGGTATTCAAATCGCTTTATCTCCATACCGACCCGGTCTTGTTGTTGTTCCAGGCGATTGTCCCACCATAGCTCGCAGGGCCGGATGCCTCTGTGCCACTGGCTGTTCCTTCCGCTCGGTCCTCCTCCTTGGAACTTGCTTGCTGGCTGGATCTTTCTTCCTAGAAGTCCTCCACAATCAGGTCGGACTCCCCAGAGAACCGGATCAGGTTTTCCGGTTTGGTGGCCTCTTCCTCTCCAAGCTCTACACTCGCTGGATCCTCCGGTTTGGTTCTCGACCCACCCCTTGGTTGTTTGATAGCAAAGGGGGCGGAGAGACACTTTGGCACCTCTTTCTTGGCCCATCTGTATTAAAGGGCTGAGGTCCGCACCTGGGCCAGCATATAAATCTTTTTACATTTTTAGGCCCACCCACCACGAGAATCCTGTAGGCAAGTCCTTCGGGCCTTTCCGAAGCCCGCCACTACACCTCGTCACTCCTTGGCAGAGTGGAGGGCGGGTTTCTCTTCCCGCTCTTTTCTCCTGCTTGGTGACGCAGTTATATTTCTGAGGCGATATAATGGCGACCCGTTTTACAATATACACAAACAGTCAATAAAGTCTTTAGGCACACTTTACCTGGTATTACCAGGCTGGTTCAATCCTGGTCGCAGACTCCAGAAAATGATGAGCACAGTGAGAGGGGTACTCGGACACCGGGATGGGTTGATGGCTGTGACGGGGAATCACAGGTGGTCTGGTACCAGTTTCCGTGCCCTGGCTGTCATTTGTTTGGTGAGGGGGAATATTTACAAGAATTAATAGTCTGTGACGCCACCTGTGGATCCCGGTAATGTTGGTACCAGTGCTGCGGGCAGGCCACTTAGGTGATGGGATGCTGCTTGGGTGTTACAGCTCCCCACAGGTGGAGCTTTACCTCAGGGCGCGGGGGATGAATGAGGGGAGTAGTTGTTCTTACCACTCTGAGGATGCTGAGGCCCTCCGTGTACTGGCGGGAAGGAAAACAGACACTGTTTCAGCTTCAACGTCCTTTTACTGGTAAAGGAAGATGTCACACAATACACGGTACAGTCTGGAAGAACAGGGACGTAGCTGCGGGTTCAGGGAGCCCCTATGGAGTCTGAAGATGTTCCTCTCTTTATATCTTTCGGGGTCTAAGTTTTATCTTCCTCTCTGTCCTTAACCACCTTTGTAGAGCTCTCTCGCCAGTCCCTTGGTCTTGTACGGTTAGGTACGGATTTTCCTTGACCGGTACGGACGGGAGCAGCAGGAATGCACACTCTCCCGACACCGGAATCTAGGCCGCTACCTTCGTAGTCTTGGACCGATTATGGGCCTGAGGAGTGAGGTACCGTCTTGTGGTGCCTACGGCTACCCAGTTTTTAAGGGCCTGCAGCTCTTCAGTTTACGGTCAGGGATGAACCACTAACCGCCTCGGCTTCCGTGTTGCCGATGTTTCCCCAGACCTAACCAGCCGGCTCCAACCGGTGCTGGTTTGTCGTCTTCTGTCCCGGGTCACCCTCCTGGAGATGGGTGATCCCTCTGTCACTCAGCTGTCAGGCACATCCTAACTGACTGCCTTCCCTGAACTGTCTGACTAAAATCTCTCTACTTCCTGGGTTTTCCCACTCTGACCTAGGCTCCACCCACTGGGACTTACTGTATATCAGTCCTCTCTATTCTAAGGTGGCCTAGTGTTGGGTGCTAATATAGACTCCATAAGCAAAATCCCAAACCCTTAGCTACGGAGGCACTACACCTTCTATTTGGGGTGCAGTACCTCCCTGTGGCGCCTAGCCATAGGGGCGCCACACCTGCTCACAAGCTACAATCTATGACATCACACAAACATATTTTCAGCCTGTGTGCAGTTCATGTTTGCATCACTCAGCACATGGACAGCACACAGACTAATTGTAGCTTATGTGCTAGTGCATATAGACTATTTTCCACACGGACCATGGGTCCGCTTGGAAAAAAATAGGGCATTCGCAAATATGATGCGATTCATGGATAAGACTAGAGCATGTAAACAGTGGGCAGCTTCTGCATCCATCCCTTAATGGAATCTGTCACCACATTTAAGCTATCTAAACTATTAATCTGGGCATACAGGTTGTAGACTGCAGAAAATAACCCCCCCGTCTGCCTCATATCAGATGTCTTGTTGTTAAATCATCTTTTATCACTTTATGTAAATGAGCTGTTCCAGGCTATGGGGCAGATGCTGGCTGGAAGATATTTCCATTTCCATGGCTTGTTTTAAATAAAAGGGGGTGGGGGGGTGTTCCAAGTGTGAAACAAGTAAATAACACAGAACAGGAGAATTTAATTTTGACTTCTTTCAAACACATTTTTGTGAGATGGTGCTGAAGCTGAGAGGAACCTGCAGATGTGTCAGTTATAATCACACAGAATACTATATGAGATCAGGAGAGAAGACATCACACTGATAACTCTGCCTCTTGAGCTTATTATAAATAGAAGAAGTTATCTTCCAGGCAACATCCTACCCATAGCCTGGAACAACTAATTTACATAAATCAATGAAAGATGGTTTATTCACAACAAGGCATCTGTTATGTGACATAGGCTAGGGTCACACTTGCATTTTTTCCATGCACTTGCGTTTTGTGAAAAACGCATGCAAAAACGAATCCATAGACCCCCATACAAAAAACACATGGCCCATTGCCAAAAATGCATGTCTAAAGTGCTATGCGTTTTGGGGATGCGTTTTTGGCTCAGCACCAAAAAATGCATCATGCTGCATTTTTTGGTGCTTTTTCAAAAATGCATGCATTTTTTTAACATGGGGCCCTATGGGAAACGCATGCGTTTTTGCATGGCACTAAATGGTACCATGCGTTTTCGCATGTGTTTTTTAAGGCTGTCCCACACCTAACAGCAAAAACGCAGGCTGGAAAAAAGCACCTTAAAAAATGCATGCAAGTGTGACCCTAGCCATGCAGTAGGACATTTTTCAGCATTCTATAACCTGTATGCCCATATTAATAGTTTTGGTAGGTCAAATGTGGTGACAGATTCCCTTTAATTGAGTGATCACAAACCTTTCGTACCCTGACACATTCAGCTCTGACAGAGGGTTGTAAGCAACATCCAGAGAATAGTGACATGAAGCTCTTGCTACCCCCCACAGTAGTAACACCCAGAGTGCCCATTATCCGTATAACAAGCAAGGCTTCCTCACAGAAATCACCTCACTAGGGCAGTATATGTGTATCTCTGGATTCACATATTAAGCACTTCGACCACGTTGTTGTATCCAACTTCAAGAATCCCCTCGATCAAGCATTATCATATTATGTCCAGTTTAGCATGTACTTAATCTCACCAACCCCAATGCCATGTATGTGCATTCAGATCTGCTCTTCTGTGTGCATCTACTCATAAGTCACCATCTTAAGACCTACTCTTTATAGATATTGGCTTGACTAATACATCAAACTGGCAGACAGTCGCGAGCTACCAGATCATGGGCCTGCGAGCCAAATGTGGCTCTTGAGCCACAAGTTGTAGATCCTCATCTTAATGGGTGAACATATGGAGACAGACAGGACTGCAAAGTTTAATACTCGTCCAAACTTTACCTAAAGTCAAATTAAGATATCCATGAAACAACGTCAGTACGAACCATGATGCACAGGTGTGTGGGGGGTCCCCTGACCTGAACTTTACAGCCTGATATATTAAGTCAGGAGACCCACAGCCAGTCCATCTATCATGGTCCATACTCAGACTGTGATATACGAACATATTTAATTTGGCCTTAGGTCCACATAGTATGCACGATTACTAACTGCTAATTTGCTAGGACATACTGTTATGGCAATAAATAGTTAATTTATATAAGTTTATAGACGTCATTCAGAAATCTTTCAGCGTACAGGCTAGAGGCCTGCTTGTAGGAAAAAGGCCTTGCTCTTTTCTCTAGTTAGTTCTCTATTCTTCATCCCTCCCACCTTCGGATTTCTCTGTCTCAGATTTTATATAATGTTTTGAGCTAGATGTAGCAGTGTAGGAAGCTCTTATCAGCATGGACCGAATATAATGGAATGTACTAATTCAAGGCTAAAATGCTAACTAACACACAGAATGAATTGAATGTTTTTTCAGAATAAAATATAGATTCAGCATAATATGATGCAATCACCTAGAAACACCCCTAAGGAATGCCCCTTTAATGATAAGTAATAAAACTGTTAACCCCTCCTAAAATAAAGGTCTTTGTCATTAAGCTCTACTTTGACATGGGTGTCAGCGTGGTTCTTTCGGTGGCGTGCATGCACTCAGACAAAGCATCCAATTTGGCGGCAGACAATTAAGATGACAGCCCACCCGGAAGGTGTGGAGGGCATCCATTACAGTTGGCGCCCAACATGGGGCTAGGACGAGACGTCCAGGGGACGACAGCCACAACTGAACCTCTATTCCCAGGGAGAATCATACTCGAGGGGTAGACCTGCAGGCTACAAAAAGGTAAGAAAATTATTTATCTTGCCTAAGACCCTCCTGTGTCTCCATGCAGGGATGGAGGTAGCTGGCTGTCAGACTCGGACATAGATGACCAAATCTGAGAAGTCCTAGCCCTTGCAACCCGATCCTGAAAATTCCTTAATTGTCTGCCTTATTTGTGTTCTTGCAACTTGATCCTGAGTTTATCTGTGTTTATGTCAGTGCTATCACTGCTGCAGTTTCAGTACAGAGAAAGAGAGAGAAAGGCACGGAGAACGGAGAGACGGGGCTGAGTGGGGAGATTCTGTTTCCCTGGTTTTCCAGCTCTATTCCCAGGGGATAGGGCTGATGGTTTATCGACCCCTAATAGGGTTGATAGTTTTTCGGCCCCTGAAAGGGGGGCCGATGGTTTATTTCACTACTGGTGATCCAGCCTCTGATACGGCTGATGGTTTTCCCTCCCCGAGCATGCAAGCCAAGGACGGTGTGTAGTCTTGGCTGCGGTGGTGGACGGGTACGTAATTTACGTAAATGATGGTAGTGATGAGATTGTTCCTTCTCTCCAGATGACGTGCCGCTTGTGTAGACAAGGTATAGAGCTAGCAATTACGCCCACTGGCTGGATAATAAATCGTGTTACTGACGTGCCATATGCACGGGAAGAAACTGTTTATATAGCAATCCCTGGCACTTCTCCAGTACTCAAGGTGTTCAGACAAAATATGCATGCCCAGCTACTGATAGTCAATCAGTAAGGAGTCTTGTTGCAAGAAGTATATGCAAGAAAGTTATATGACCCAGTTGTTGACCCACTGAGGTGTAGAGGGGGCCGACACAGTCTGATGTTTTATCTGTTTGGTGACAACAATTCCAGTTCCAGTCCTCAGACTGACTCTGACTGACTGACTCCAGTGACGCAACCAGTTCCAGTCCTCTAACTGCCTTCCTAACACCACTGACTAGTTTCCATACCGTGCCCACAGTGTAAGCAAGGTGTGAAGCTTGCTATTTCTGCTGACTTGGTTACAGACCAATTTCACCTCTCTCCCCCCCCCCCCCCCCCAAGGTTTAGAGTGTTCAGAATAAGCTTTAATGCCCGGATCACTGAAGGTATCCCAGTTGACTCCCCTTTATACAACCCTGCTGACAGTGGTGACCTTGAGGGGTGGGCAGCCATAGCCAAGATAGAAGCATAGAGACTTGAGTTTAAGCTATAACATGGGTGTTAATCAGTCAAAGCCTCAGCAAGTTACCCCCAAGAGACCATGTGGCAGAGAGGAAAGGGAAGAAGTATGTAAAGATAGGGAACAAGTATGTAAAAAGAAAGGGAAGAAGTATGTGAAAAATGGAAGAAGTATAGTATGTGAAGAATATGAAGGTCCTCTTAAAACTGATGGAATCCACAACCCATGGAGGACGGTTAGATGAGAAGGAGTGGAAGGAGGTGATAACAAGTAAAAGAGGGCTTTTGAAGGACGCCAAGGTTTTGGAAGATGCAGAAGCATGGTATAAGGATACGAGGAAGTTATGGAAGTTAATGGGGATTGAACATCATGACGTGAATGCTGACAAAGATGACACTGGCAGAAGCTGCTGCACCCGTGACTATGCTAACACATTCCAGATATCCACACAGACCCACCACCTTGTGTCCAGTTCTCAATATGGATGGCACACATTACACTCCAGTGAACCAGGGTGCACCCACTTCGTCTCAAGCTTCCGTCTTAGCACAGACCAGACCCTGCTCTACAGTATTATTTGGAATATACATGAACAGGGACGGGGATGAAACAGGAGATGGAGAGGAGGAGGCTGCCAAAGAAGAATACCAGATGGCATGGGGACAGGAGAATTTCCCAGTTGGGCCTGTAGCTAGGCCAAAAATTCCACAGTATCTCTCCCCAGCGTCAGTGGATCCCCTCTCATCACTAGGAAATCATGGAGGCATGCCTTTAATGAAGACAGAACTGTCACAATTGGGAGCAGCAGGTGGAGACGAGCAGACACATCACCGGCTACAGTCTACTTCCCCGACACAGCACACTCCCCAGGATAGGGGAGGTGGGAGACCGACCTTATCAATGTACAGGGGTACACAGGCCACAACAGGCAGCTCTACGCATGGCTCAGATCAATCACACCGACTGGCACAGTATGAAGACCCTCCACAGCATGTTTCCCATCCTAGGCGAGGCAGATATGTCTCCTGGAAGCCTCAGGAAGCTGCCACATTGGTGAACACCTTACCGGACCCTGACAAGCAACCTCTGCCCTTTCATCGGAAGATGAGCCAGATTCAGAAGACTCATGTGGCGCCCCACTAAGAGTGCGTCACAAAAGGGTACTGCACCCCTGAATGAAGGTGCCATATCCTTTTATTCTGGTAATGAGTAGAAGAATCCTGAAGCTCCAACACTACGCACACACACCTAGTGATAGGGGACCAATCAGACACCCGTTCCTAGGGTAACAGGTCCCGGTGGGAGGAGAGCTAGGTTATATAGTGTGTGGGAGAGCTGCAAGGAGTTGGACCAGGAAGTGAAAACAGAACAGTGCAGAAGTTAAGTCGTGACAGGAGAGACGTTACAGAAAGGGGCTGCACAGGCCCGTGCAGCACAGAGAGAGCAAAGTGAAAGCAGCAGATGTAGCAGAGTTGGAGGAGTTGCAGAAGAGCACTGAGAAAGCTAACTGCGAAAGCACCTCAACCTGGTGACCCAGAAGAGAAAGAGAGGTGCAAAGTCAGAGCGGTTGATTGAAGACCCGAACCCAGTCCAAGACCCGGAGTACAGGCTCCGACGTGGTCCAGCAGGTTCACCCCTGAACCACAGAAGCAGGAGTGGTCGCAAGCTTTATAGGAGCCCGATTCACAAACTACCAACCACCGCAGCTATACCAAGGGTACCCACCATTGAGGGCCAGGGAACGTAAGTATGGATCTGTACAGACACCCAATCAAGGGCCCTCAGTACCCTTGACGAGGTATAACAGAGCAGCGAAGTGAAGGGACAGACAGTGATAGAGAAAGACACCAGAGGAGCTTCAGAGGGACGCTGCTCATTGCCAAGACCACCCAGTCCACTGCCTCAGCCGACACCAATGCATACCTTGTAAAGCTGCCGTTTACCAGAGTAAAGAAGCCGTACAGAGTGAGCAGCGTGTCCGAGCCTTATTCCAGAACTGCCATTGATTTGCATTGCTCTCCAGAAACAACTGAGCTGCCTTATTCCGCCATTGTAGCTCACAGCTCCGGGGAACCCGCTCGTCCTGTAGGGAGTGACTCCATCTTGCTGCCGCCCATCACCCCGGAGGATCAAGAAGCGCCTGTGTCATCACCGGAACCTACAGGTGGCGTCACAAACAAAAACTTTATTCCCATTTTATTATTTTATTTTTCCCCTTTTATTGACCACCAGGCCCACAGCCTCAGGCACCGAAACCGTGACCTACAGACTGCGCCTGAGCCCTGAGTTCCCTGGCCCACGGTGAGTCAACTTGGCGTCTACGAACAGGATTCGAATCGACCCATATCTAACGAGTACTGTGCGCCTTACAGAACTTTGTCGGCCATACTAAAGAACTTTTCGCGCCCTTTCCACTGGGCCAAGATGGCGGATCCCGCCATGTGAGAGACAATGTGTTGGTCCAGGGGCGTGCCTCGGCCCCTTACTATGGGAGGGCCATACCAGAGGCGCGAAACTGTTTGCCCGCCCCAATTGCCAACAAACAACCAAAGGGGCGGACCGAAGACTAAACTACCCTTGCCAGAAACTAAAAATGGCGGCAGGGATGGAGCAACACAACGGAGGTCCGGAAACCAGGAGCTGGAACCGGGAGCAAGAGACCAATCCATGGTTGAGCACCCGGTAACCAGTGAGAACCCACCAGCCATGATGCAGCCCATCATCACTAGTGCAGAAGCCGGGGCAGAGCGAGATGACCCTGAGGCCCTACCTGATGACAGCGGCAGCCAGACCAGAGCGGAGTCCGAGGAAGCTGAGGAGCTTTCCAGCCAGCCAAGCTCCGAGGAGGATGATAACCGGAAAGGCGACATCGAGGAAGTCGGGGCATCCGGGCCTCGCACGGTACAGAAGAAGCTCCAGCCGCACGGACCAGCTAGACGGGGCGGTGTAGCCGCAAACACAGCTGAGCGGAACCGTGCACCAGCTCTGGAGCACCCAGACCGGGACTTGTATCATAATGACTGTACGAGCTGTGAGAGACATGCGGGGCCCCTTGGATGGTGTGCCCTGCATGTATGCAAATGTGATAAGTAAATTGCAACACCCTGGTACTGTATATAGTTATTTTTTTTTGAATCATCATTTTTATTGGGTTTCAATTGTATGAACAAATCTCCATATGTCAAGAAAACATATTATTTAAAGAAGACATTAGTACAGTACAGACTGTCCAAAAACATTCAGAGTCGGTTACATATACCAAGAAGTTATGATAGACATAATTTCCCTTTAACCCTCCCCTTACCCAACCCTAGAAAATATCCCCAACTATTGTCAAACCTGACTGAAAAGAAAAAAAGAAAGAAAATAATCAGTTTGATAATAATGTGAAGCAAAGCTCGAATGCATCACTTATGGCCCCTTTACACGCAGCTACAGGTGACAGGTTTTCCACAGGTAACTTACTGGTTGCAGTGAAATCATGGAGACATAGTTCCATTTGTACACAGCCACCAAGATAGAACTATGTCTCCATGATTTCACTGCAACCAGTAAGTTACCTTTGGAAAACCTGTCACCTGTAGCTGCGTGTAAAGGGGCCATTAGTCTGAACATCTCAATCTACCTAAAGTCCCTCCTAAGTCTTCCAATGCATACCAGGTTGAAGACTGAAAGGGAAACATGAAGGTCCTTATTTCCACATCTGTGAACTCTTTTTCAATAAATCTTCTCCATTTGAGAAAAAAAAATTTGGCCAATTTACTTGGATTACTTAAAGTGTCTAAAGATCCAAGTGTAAGTGTATGGCGTAAAGTCAATCTGACCTGAGTCAAGTCCGGGGGTCTATCATTGAGCCAGTGCTGAAGGAGAAGCCTCTTTACTACAAGTGCGATGTAATGCCACAATATATGCGGCTGTCTACCAATGTCAGAATTTATCTGGTAATGAAATAACCAGCCCTCCCAAATCCCCACAAATCTCCTTAGCCCATGTTTCCACATTTCTCCAGTATCTTTGTGAGTCAGGGCAAGACCAGAGACCAGGCTCCAGGTCCGTCATAAATGTCTTACATTTCGGACAATGAACCCATCTCCCTTGGTTGGTTTGAGACGGAGGTATATTGAAAACCTGGATAGTACCGTGCATGATCCTGAATTGGGAATCCCTCCACCTCTCATTCGTGATATACCGTCTAAACATTCCCCAACCCTCAAGAATCTTCTGAGTGAGGTCCGGGCCAGCTAAGTGTTTCCGCCATTTGTTAAAAAATCTTCTCTTCATTAGCGGTCTCAAAATCTGTTGTAGTTTGGCATATAATGAGGTAATAGAAACCTCTCCCTCATTTATGGTTAACAACTCGGACCAAAGATTGTCCTCAATTTCCCCAGAAATATCCCACAAATGTGAGAGAAGATGATGATGCAACTGATGGAACTGTATAGCGTGGAACTGAGGGAGATCATATGTGCTCAAGACCTCCTTTTCTGTCATCCATTTCATTTCTTCTATATTCATAAGATTCCCCACTGTAATAATACCCCTATCTCTCCAAGCCTTGAATAAAGAGTTCTCACGACCTAACGGAAAGGCCGGACAACACCAAGGATTAAGCAGCCTTGAAACTCTCCAGGCTAATTTGAGCTTCTTCCTAACCTCCTTCCAAGCTACAATAGTATCTCTATATATCACCGTGTTTTTCAGGGTGGCGGGCAGACAGGGCAACGGCGAATGCAACAGAGCAGACAATTCCCACGGTTTGGCCCAGTCCCCCTCCAGAGCTACATCTGAAAACCTATTAGTGCCTCTGATCCAATCAAGAACATTGCGTAAAATACACGCTAAATTGTAACCTCTAATGTCCGGGAGCTGAAGACCTCCCACCTGCTTTGATTGTATCAAGGCACCAAAAGCTAGCCTGGGTTTCTTGCCCCCCCACAAAAATTTAGAGAAAGCTTTATTGAGCCTCAGTATATCAGTATGTTTTAACAGCTTGGGGATGGTTTGAAGGGAATAGAGTAATTTCGCAAAGCTGACCATTTTAAGTAAATGGCAGTGACTCATCAGAGAAAGTGGCAACCCAGCCCATCCCGACAATTCTCGTTCTATCTTCGAGATGACCGGTATAAAATTAACTTTGTATGTCAGGCCATGAGACCTAGCTAAATGAACCCCCAAATACTTTATACTACCTCTCACAATTGGCAAGCCACAAAAGTGTCTCCCTCTCTGAGAGCCGCCCCAGAATTAATGAAAAGGATTTTGCATTTATCTTTGTTTAGGGAGAATCCAGAGTGTCTGCGAAGTGTCTCAATGAAGAAAGGATAGAGTATGTGGTAAGCGCTAGGGAATAATTACTGCTCCACGGCCAGTAGTAAATTACCTTTAGGCTTTAATAAAAATGTGTACAACATGCGGTCCATTAACCACGATGCATTTCAACGCAGTATGCGTCTTTCTCAAGTGTCTCAATGTCTGCCAAGATATTCAGAAGATCTCTCTCTGGATTTTGAACATACAGAATGACATCATCAGCGAAAAGCGAAAGTTTACTCTCACTAGCTCCCCCTTTAAACCCTTCATAGGTGTTACAGTGTTCCAGGTACAAGGCCAAAGGCTCTATAGCCAAATTGAAGAGAAGGGGAGATAACGGGCACCCTTGTCTCATTCCCTTCTGAAGGGAGAAGGAATCTGACAAAAATCCAGGTATACTCACACAGGCCCTGGGATTACTATAAAGGGAACAGATATATTGCCGAAAGGGTCCCATAAGTCCCACCAAATCCAAGACCCTACCCAGCCATGACCACCTGACATTATCGAATGCTTTTTCCACGTCCAGAGTGATCATGGCTGGGTTTCCTCCCTCCAATCTCATCCTCTTACCCATGATATCCAGCAAAAGCATCGCTTTCCGTATGTTCGTAGTAGTTGATCTTCCCTTGATAAAGCCTGCCTGGTATGTAGGTATTAATTTGGGTAGGATCAATGCCAATCTATCAGCCATTATTTTAGAGAGGAGTTTCAGGTCCTGATTTATCAAAGAGATCAATCTGAAGCTCGCCGGGTCAGTAGGCACTTTGCCCGGTTTAGGAATCGGTTTTATATAGGCCAAATTCATTCTATCCGGTATAGGAGTCCCCTGGAGGACCGCATTGTACAGATCACAGAGGACAGGGGAGATCTGCTCTCTCAGCGTTATAAAGAAAGCACCATTATAGCCATCCGGCCCAGGAGCTTTACCTGGACTTAAATTTTTGATAGCAGTCTCAATTTCTTCAATCGTAATTTGACTATTTAAGAATTGGATGTCTTCTTCAGAGATAGTTGGTAATTTAATCGAATTTAGCCAGGAGTTTCCCTCCGGATCATCAGTGGCAGCATCAGAGTATAGGGATGCATAAAATTTACCTAATGCTCGGGCTATATCCGTGGGATTAGTCCAGGTATTGCCATGCTTATCTACTATAGTCTGAATAGAGGAAGAAGGATGCCTGCCTCGTGCTAACCGTGCTATCAAACGTCCAGCCTTGTCCCCAAATTTGTGTAGCTCTAATTCCAATCTACTTTTGAAAATATCTTCCCGTCTTCCCGCCCACACATCAAACTCTCTTTTGGCCTGTAACCATGTCTCCCTGTCAGGATCCGCCATTGTGGTCTTATAACGCAAATAGGAAGTCCTCACCTCCAAAATGGCCTTCACA
>JARQOC010000011.1:85371274-85505714 GCA_033576535.1 Allobates femoralis | reverse complement strand
CGGGCGAAGTGTCAACAGTGGAGTTGTGAGCAAAATAGCTGCCAACACTTTCCCAACCTCTGTCAAGTCTTGCGGGAGGGATGTATTACAGAGACCATTGAGTATGTTTCACTATTGGGTTAGTCAGAGAAATAGACAGGGTAATCAGGGCATGATCCAAGAAGAATATAGAGTTGATCGAAGCATCCAGCAGAGAGTGAAGATCAGTGTCCTTAAGAAAGAAGAAATCTAGATGTGAATAAGTATCGTGTGCTGATGAGTAAAAAGAATAGTCTCTGTCTGATGGATTCAACAATCTCTAGACATCCACCAGCGGATGCTCAAAAATGCCTTGTTTAATTCTTCTAAGGGCAGAATGAATCTCCCCTACCCATCAGAGTGGAACTCAATGAGTTACCAAGGGATGGAATTGACCAGCAAAATGTAGACCCTGTAGATCTTGAGTCAGGAGAGGGAGAATGGAACACTGTTGGGAATCTCCGGTCGGACAACTGGAGAGGTTTACCTATAGAGTAATGTGTCTCCTGCAGGCGCTGTATCCACAACAGATTTAAAAGGATGGACTTTTTTCGAGCTATGAAGGCCTTTTACATTTAGAAAGCCAATACGGAGCTAATTTATTTACAAAGGGGCCAAACTTGTAAGAGGCACGAAAAATAAGAGAAATCAATAAGTGACAAGACCGTCCATCATGCAAACTCAGTAGAAGACAAAGGGGAAGAGCTGGAGAGGGGATTAGGAATTCAGAAAGAAAAAGTGATAGAGAAAGTTAAAGAAAGAAATAGAAAAATCACTCAGAGAAGCAGAAGAGAAAACAAAACCCTAGCAAGCTTATCTAAGCAGACAGATACTAGGTCCAGCCCAGAATCTGTCAAAAACTAAGAAGGGAGCAATAGTAAACGCCACTCGTCGGACAACAGTTTCCCCCGCACAGATCAACAAATGACTCCCACCCCCCTACTCATGGATGAAGGAATTGGCAAAACTAAGCTTAACATCTCGCATATAGAAAAGCTTCAGACATTTGGGCATGTGGAACAAGATGAACAGAATGAAAACAGAAGACATAATGAGACTGAGCATGGGGTACATTCAATTCCGGACTCATGCACAATGCCCAATATATACTATGTTACCCCACATATACTCAAATACCAGAGAACTCAAGATAAAGAGTAACCATCATCAATGCATAGAATCCCCCTCAATCGAGTCAAGTTAACCCATCGGACAGCTCCAGTGGGATACGCCAGGAGACGGCGAGAACAACCACATCTACTTTTGCTGCTCTTATTTAGAGGATCTTCTCGGACAGAGAGAGTAAGCCAATCCGGGACCTCCACACTATAAGTACCCTGTAAGTTAAATAAGGCTGAAAGCTCTGAGTGTCTCCTCAAAACAAAACAGATCCAAGTCTTTACGGATGATCACATGGAATAGGTGGCCCCATCTATATGCAGCATTGTCCTCCCTAATATTAACCAGCAATGGGTGAAGTGAACGTCTCATTGCTAGTGTGCGGCTTGAAACATCAGGGATAAGTGTCAAGACTGCACCGTCCATCTCGTCAGGGTCAAAAGATCAAGCTCTCTGGGCAATCATGTCTTTGTCAGAAAAGTAATGCAGGTGGCATAAAACAACTCTAGGTGGCTCCGGTCTCCTCCTCTCATGCCAGGTCATTCTATGGACTCTATTGAATCTGCATTCAAAGTCCAGAGGTCTCTCCCGTACCGTATTTAATATGGCCAATACTTTAGATGTCAGGAGTCCAGGACTCCGGAGGAACAACATGAGAATAAAGGGCATGCATGTTTCTGTTCTCTTGGTCATCTAGCAGAAGGGAAAGTTCTCTAAAGGCCGGTCTACACGTGTCGACATCGTTAACTGTCGCTGTGACATTTGTGACATTGCAGCAACCTCGTAGTCGCTATGTGTGACATCCTGCATTGATCAGCGGAATGGCCAGGGCTGTTTTTCGATCGTTGGTCTCCCGCTGGGCGGCCAGCATCGGGGTGTGTGACGGTGGGAGACCAACGTTCAACGACCTCTCGGCCGATGCCCAGCGCCGCACAGTACACACTGGGACATGGTAACCAGGGAAACATCGGGTAACTAAGTGCAGCGCTATGATTAGTTACCCGATGTGTACCCTGGTTACCAGAGTTCTCGCTTGTCGCTGGTGAGTCTGCCTGTGTGACAGCTCACCAGCGATCATATAGAGTTGTCCCATCGATCCCGATCGTTGGCCGGATCACTGGGACATCGCAGCGTGTAACCCGACCTTAACAGAAGCAACTAAGGATTGAGCTATTCTCTCCAGGACCTCCACTCTTTATATTCAGGGCATCCTGGGAAGCCTCTACCACTGAGACCCTACCGTCAACCTGCTCCAACTCCTCATGTACGGCAGTAATGACCTGTTTATGTGAGCGTTCAATTCTGGCTAACATGGAGTCCAGGTCAGATTTAGTGGGGAGAGCCATAATCAACACTCTCAAACCCTGAAAGTCTCCCTGGCCAAGGAAAGACTAGGCATATAAGAGCTGTGATACTATATTGCCGGCTATGTTGGTAGCTATGACCAAGCAGGAAGCCACTGTACTCAGGGCCTCTGCCTCAATGTCAGTAAACATACATGGGCCACAGTTAATCTCCTCCATCGTCTCACCCACCCCACCTCCATTACTATCCTGTGTAGTAAAAAGTATTGCAGCCTCTGGGGTCTGATCCAGGAAGATCTCCCTCGTAGTCACCACTCCAGCTCTGGGAACCCTACTCTCACCTCATGGGGCATGCTGAGGTCTCGGAGTTGGTGCCATTTTGGAACCACCTCCAGGCTGGCAGGATTGTGATGGGTCCGAAAAGTATCCAACAATACTCCATGGGGAGTGCAAGGCAGGCAGGAACTCATCACGGGGGTCGGTAGGTGCTACCCTCCTGTTTGGCGGCATTTGCGTGGGTCAGTACAGCAGGATGTATAGCTGTAGCCGGGTGGGGTGCAAAGCTCCAGTCTCCCAGGTCTTTATCCCATGCTGGTCATGCCACGCCCCCTACTCACTATAGTTTATGAGGATGTTCAAATGTTCAAATTTTTTTTTTACAGACAAAGTGGTTTGAGTAAAGTCACGGAGACTTGTCCCATACTGATCCAAGTTGTTGGGATCAAAATAAAATGTATGGGTCTGTGAATAAATATTTAGACAGCACTTAGTTGCAACCCCAGTGCTGTCCGAAATGCTAGATAGGAGAAAGTAGAGGAACTTTTTTTTGTTTCTCATCCAAGAAAAACTGTTGACACTTGGACCAAACTCGGATGAAACTTTGGTAAAAATCTGACAAAACTCTGAACAAAATCACTGATTAAACTAGGATTGTTTTCTCCTATGTGAAAAAAACCTGACATACGAACGGGCCCTCACCCAAAGCTAAGAGCATGTTTAGATAGAGTTCTTTGGCAGTGATTTTCAAGGAGATCTACATGAAAAACAGCTTGAAATACTGTTGGAATTCTCTTCCTATTAATTTCACTGGGAAACTCACATTGCTCTTTATGGGAACCTGTCAGTTCATTTTAGGCCCCTATCCTACTACTACCTGCCCCTGCAGCTTGCTAGCTCATCCCTAATCATCCCTCTCTGACCTAAGTCTGGTGGAATAGGCAGTCTCAGAGTTTCCATTCTCCCTCCTCGCAGGCTCTTAGCACGCCCCAATGGGCGTCATCATTCCGTCTCCTATATTGAAATTCCCGCCTCCTCCATACAAAATGATATGCACAATCCGGCTCCAGTGCATGCGCAGTGTGCATATTGAAGCCACTCATACACCTGATAAGCCCCCACAATGCACTGGACCGGAACCGACGTCCGGGTGCACATCATACTGTGTTTTTTACTGATGTGTATTGGAAATCCTCACTGCATAAAAAAAAGTGACATGCTACTTCTTTGATGAGTAATTATTGTCAAATCTGCTTCAAACATGACTAAGGTCAGAGGGCTGCAAACAATATTGTGAATAAAAAGCAACAAATTATTCAAAAATGGCACCAAAGTCAAAAAACTTTGGATTCTTGAAGTGTATTTCTTTTAAAATAAATGCATTTTTATGCCCTCAACATAAACTGAATGTGGTTGTTTTATTTATTTCTGCGTCACAACAAGATTAAGAATTGCTGAATAAAATAGTGATTGAACACAGCAAAATAGTAAGAAAAAAAGTTCTCCAAAAAAACTTATTTCACATAATATTCAAATATAGAACCCTATAGGTAAAGACTTTATAATAAATAAACTAAAGTTGGCCGAACCCAACAATACCAGCAAGCTCAGGTAACCATCTAATAAGTATGGGGCCTACAGACTCCCTTGATAGTTGATGTCGAGAAAGACCAGAAATCGGCAGAAATCTTTGTTCTCGACACGGTAAGTCGCCACCAGAAGAGTGATAGCGGACGCTTCATAGATAACACACCAGCACTGGACAGAGAGAGCACTTTTGTGTATGGAAGAGTCAGGAAAGATAGGTGCATGTCAAATGATTGTGTATGGGGGCCTAAAGCTGTATTTGGGTGACATTATAGCCTGACATTGGAAGACAGCTCTGTGGCTCACTCACTATTTAACAGTTCAGGACACTGACTATGAACTGACTTCACATAATGTGTGCATATAGGAATACTGTCAATCCTCAATATGGTCTTAGTCCTGTGATGTTTAGTATGGGGAAATGTTGCATGCTGTGCGAGTGTGATTAAATGTACCATATATACTGGCTGAAAGTACAGCACAGCAAGCTAAAAGATAGCAATACCATCTGTCTCTCCTTCCCCAAGCATAAAGCAGCAGAAGAGATTTACAAAGATAAGGATCCTTCACAGCGCTGTCACCCTACATCACTGAGCATATGCAGTGACAAGTCCTGTGACCATTTTACATGCATTTTGAGGTTTCTAACAACAATCATGTTCTGTACTAAAACCAGGTTATATTTGACACTGAAAAACCAGACATAAGCCACTCAATAGGGGTAGAAAATGGAGACTAATGGAAAAACATGGCCTGATTTTATTTTAGAAACAAGAGGCAAGTGGCCTTAATGGCCCCCAGTGAAACGCCACCTGGTCCTCAAGCCAGGAATGGTTTATGGTGAGTAGTGTAAGAGTTGATCTTTTGGTTTCTTTTAACATATGCATGTGATAAAGCCCAATTTGTAGATGATTCCTTTACAGGCTGAGACTATATCTAGGTAACAAGAAGCATGTTTTCTGTTCTTGGTTTCTAAGAGGGGTCACATATGTGTCTATACTCTGCAGAGAGATGAAAACCCAGAACACAAAAAGAGATCTTCAAGTTCTTGCCAGCAAAAGTGAGCTAATCGCAGATATTCAGTTAAGAAATAACATAAATTGGGATTTATCAAACCAGGAAAGGGTCCATTAAACTCCAGGACTGGGTAATACACCCAAATAGAGTAGAGTAGAGATGGTCCATCGGCCAGATCAGTATTATCTTACTGCTTAACAGTAGGTCCGCCAACATCTTACTTTCTAGGATCCTCAACATTTGATTAGCTGGGTCACATCATTATTGAGGCGTGACACAGATGACATAGCGCCAGCCCAGCTGATCAAAGGCCACATTGGGAATCACGGTAGGCAAGAGTAATCTCTCCAGTGGCTGGAAACTACTGACTTGGCTGATGGACCGGAATCCATTAAATCAATCTGCCCTTGAGTGCTACTCTCAAGTTCTAGTTAGGATATAAAGTTACGCCATGCAAGTACTAGAAAAGTGCCCTGTGCTCAGCACTTCAATACTCATTCCCGATAATTGGCCTGTGTAAATGCACCTTAAAGGGCTACTACGATCAACATGGTATTTTATAGTAAGAATGAATGGATTTTTTAGCACACAGATCTAAATCAATGCTCAATGCATAATGTGTACAATTCAGCAATTTGTTTTATTTTATTGAGTTTTGATTCTAGCCCCCGATTGTTAAGGGAGTGTAAAACTTATCTTCATATGTGGGGATTATTCTATATTGTAATTAGGTTAAAAATGTATTATCATGGTAGAAAAAGGAGATTTTTGTGTACTCACCGTAAAATCCTTTTCTCTTAGCCTCTAATTGGGGGACACAGACCGTGGGTGTTATGCTACTGTCCACTAGGAGGCGACACTAGGCAATATCTGAAAAAGAGTAATTGACTCCTCCTACGTAGCATACACCCCCTGGCTGGGCCCTTACCCGACCAGTTTTGTGCTAAAGCAGTAGGAGAAGACGACAGTGACAAGAAACAGGCCAGACAAGGGCGACTATATATATGACGCCAAAGGACCGTAGAGCCGAACAGAAAGACAATATGAGCTCAACGAAAGTAAAGCCTAAAGAAAAGGCATGTATACAGGAAAGCATTTAAGATAGAAACAATACCCACAAAGCCCGATACGGACAACAGGGTGGGAGCTGTGTCCCCCAATTAGAGGCTAAGAGAAAAGGATTTTACGGTGAGTACACAAAAATCTCCTTTTCTCCTTCGCCTCATTGGGGGACACAGACCGTGGGACGTCCTAAAGCAGTCCCTGGGTGGGTAGAGAATATGGTCATAAACACTTTAAAACAAAAAAAAAAACGCACTACCGAGGTGGTACCCAGAGTTGCGTTTGGTAACGCTTGAGTATAGACGTCAAAATGATTACCGAAAACAAAGACTAACTCAGGTGGCAAGAGAGCACACCTAGTTGTACATAGACCTGGCACCAACGAACCAGGATACTCCTTCCCTAGGAGTAGAGAAGCTTGGTATGCAGTAACCAAAAACGATACTATTTCTAGCCAGCAGTGCTAAGGTAGTAGACCCGTGACCAGGATACCTGGCATAGTCCCATGGTATCATTCCGAGGGAAAAAAGACCTAAGAGTTCGGCCTCTGCATGTGTGGAAATGTCCATACAGGAACAAAAGGTGTGACAGAGAACCGAGCGCACCCAACATTATTCACTGCCCCGGCGCCAGGCACAGGGATGGTAAGGAAAAAGGATTTGCAGATGAGATGAAAAAAACCCATCTTCATAAGGGCGACCGCGTTGGTCAAAACCACCGTCTAAGGTGGAGTAAAGGCTGCTATAGGAAACGCCACAGCCAAACAGTATGAACCGGTAATGGAAGCGTCTCCAGAACGACACATACTTGTGGGAACAGCATAAAGAAACTTGTTGAGAAAGACAACAAAATTTTTGGAAATAAAAAACTCAGGTCTCTGGCAATAGGACCAAAGGGAGAATCACCAATAAACACCTGTGAACGAACCGGTAAGGGAGGCCAAAAAAAACCAAGGGCATACCCAGGAGGAAAGCCACTACGCGTGGAAGACCACTGCGAGTGAGAAGTAGGTCCTCCCTCATATACACACACATATATAATAAACATCCATGCTGCCATGGATGCCCAAATGTACTGAATGTGAGAGACAAGAACCCCCAAAACTATGGGGTGTGCCGGCGAGGACAGGACATCAACCGTCTGGCAGAAATGAATCATGAACAGTAAACCTAGACAGAGTACAAGTTGACATCTGCTGTCAGCGACATGTCGAAGTAGGTCAAGCTCCTGGACTGTCTGGGTGGAAAGTGGGCCCAAAGGAGAGGGGACCCGTCGTTGGATGTGATTGTGCGTGCTTCCTGTAGGATATGCAGATAGAAACATACAAGGGAAAGAACTGTAGTCAGGAACGGATTATCGTACCCGTCCTCAGCCTAGAGAACTCGAGGAAGCCAAGAACCGATGAAAAGGAAAAAACCACCAATCAACGACAGTCCGACAGGAGAAAGACTGCTCCACCGGGGAAAGGGTTTGCCCAGTATATCCATGACTGTAGAAGTTGGCTACCTGGTGAATAACGTGACAACCAAGATGTATTTAGCTTCGTCCAATGGAACTGATGAACCATCCATAGTCCGGGAAAAAAATACAGGCGAGAGGAACTATGACTGAAGATTAGCAAGATGCCTGTACCCGGCACGGACCGGGCACCTTAGCGTTGGTAGGCAGCTGTGCTTACCACTAGGGCACAGCACCTAATATATCGTTTCCAAGCGCAACCTTGTAGCTCCAGTGGATAGCTTCTCAAGCGATCTGGGAGGAAAGACCCTCTCTGCCTAGGTGAAGGCGTATAGAATACAGCCGGTTCTGAATGGCGTGCCAATATCCTGCTCTTTTCCCGGGTGGCAGAGCTGTACTCAGTATGCCTGATGTGATCCAGCTGGTTTGGGATCATTAGTGCGCTAAAAACCCAGGGCCATTGGCGGCTGGGGAGACTGCAGTAGTATCAGGAACTGTGCCATACAGCCTGTGGCATTGCTTCAGCTGTTGTGATGGTCTTCAGTATGCTGCAACCCAGGAGCCGGAGGCGACTGGGGAGATCGAAAACTGGCCCGGAGCTATGCCATCCGCCGTAAACTCAGATATCCATTGTGAGGAGATTGATGTTGAGCGTCCGTGGCAAGCAGTTTTCAGGGGAGATCGGAACGCATAGGAACCGTCGCCCAGGCCTTTATCCATCGTGGCAGGGGGAGATCGGAACGCATAGGAACCGTCGCCCAGGCCTTTATCCATCGTGGCAGGGGGAGATCGGAACGCATAGGAACCGTCGCCCAGGCCTTTATCCATCGTGGCAGGGGGAGATCGGAACGCATAGGAACCGTCGCCCACGACTGCATCAGTCATAGTAGGGGGAGATCGGAACGCATAGGAACCGTCGCCCACGACTGCATCCGTCATGGCAGGGGGAGAACGGAACGCATAGGAACCGTCGCCCACGACTGCATCCTCGACTGCATCCATCACGGCAGGGGGAGATCGGAACGCATAGGAACCGTCGCCCAAGGCGTCATCCATTGTGGTCGGAGGAGGTACGAGGAGATAACAGTTTCCATTTGTAGTGGTATGCGGGAAATCAGGGCGCCAAGGTATCGTCGCCCTCAGTAGACGCAACTTCCGGGAATGGCGAGACATTCCAGGAATGGCGAGACAACTGGGTGAAACCAAAAAAGGCCGTTGTTAGGGGTCAGAAACCCTATGTTCCACTGGGAGAATAGCCGGTTAGGCAGTGCCAGGACGAAGCTCCTGCATCCTGAAGTCTCAGTGTGCCTGCAAACAAGGAAAAACCTGTGATGGATTCCGTAGGGGCAGGTTCTGCCTTACTAACGTGTGCCAAACGCCCATCCTGAAGGAAAAAACTTCTGCAGCCATTACGTCCGTACAATGGTTGCTGCATGAATGAGGGCATGCAAGCTAGATTTAGGAGATCTAGGACCAGGCGTCGCTTGCGTAGGGCGGTGTGCTGAGGGAGAGAGCGACTTAGTTGTGCTGTGCAACTGTTGAAGGGACTTCCGAGTGAGGAAGAACGGGGACCGTACACACGGCCATGCTGCGTACCGGACGGCCCACCTGAGAGTCATGCGACCAGAGTTGGGTCTGTGTAGATTAAGGACACCAGCAGATCCTGCTTTAGGTTGGTACTTGTCATAGCACTTGCACCCGTTTTCTCAAGTCACCTGCTATGGACAGGTGTGGCGAGTGGCCGCAGGTCCATTTGTACCGCGTCTTGCATCCCAGCATTTTGATGTTTTGTAGCTTGGGGAGGTAGGCAAGGTAGGCTCCTGATGCCTCAACCTCGACCAGAGTCTCCATCAGAAGGAGAGGAGGAAGAAGAAAAAACCTACAGCACTCTTAAGCGTGACCCAGCACCCCGCCAGAGGGGAGCTGAGTAAGGAGTGTGGAATATAACCAGGGGTTTTAACGCCAAAAACTGCACCTCAACAGAGGGGAGCTGAGGGAGGAGCATGCAAGGAGCCTCAGGTGCCAGAGAACCGTCCTTGAATCCTCTGTGTGAGAGGGGATAGTGATCCTCGAAAACCTGCGTCTCCAGAGTCCGGAGGGGTCCAGGATCGAAGAGTAACCGTCCATCGTGAGAACGCTTGGCCCTCTCGTAGGAGCTGAGTACATATTCTTTGCAGGAAGATCAGCTGTGTTCCTAGGCCGGGTGATTGACCCGGAGTCGTGGAAACCAATGGTGAGGGAACCACACCTAGTCCCTGTTGTAATACCAACGGGAAAGCTCATCAAACTATTGCTCCTGAGAGTGATCCCTTGTTAAATAGGAACCCTGGTGAGATAGCGAGGACAGCTGGGGCCCATGACTACCGTCTAGAGGACCTGGAGACCCGGCATTGTAGCCGTCCGTCAGAGGCCCAACTGTTGGCACGGAGGAAGGATGGCGGACAGACATAGAGAGGTTTCAATGTCTATGCAGCTGCCCACTGTGGGTGGCAAAGGAAGAACGTGACAATGTCATGCAGTCTTGAAACATGACGACTGCAACAGTACCCCCAGCTGCGGGGGTGATGGGTGAGTATGACTGAGAAGAGAAAGAGTCTCCACTTCAACCCAGCATCCGATCTAGAAGAACATGTCGGACAGCTGAAGGGAATCTCGCTTCCTTCTGAGTACCCCACTGTGGATGATCTGGGAAGGAGGATGTTGGGCCATTAGGGGCAAAGCCTTATGAGGCCTGGACAAGCTGTCCACATTACTACATAGAACTCCTGATCAGACCACATTGCCTTATTCTATAGGCACAGTATCCTCAACTGAAGTCCTCGCTTGATATACCCCTCCAGGTGGGAGAGGTCTTTGTCTATGGGAATAAGCGAAGCGCAGCTTAATCTCCTGCTGTCTGCAAAGACTCAGTGCAAACATACACAGCCTGAGGGGAGGGGGTTGAGAGAGGAGCAGCAGGGATGAACTGCTGCATATGTACTGCTGACTGAAGAGAAAAACACAGTAGAAAACATACCACAGAAAAACCTATGCATGAATGGTCTTCACATGAGTATATGTGAGACACACTGTGCATAATAGGATTCATGCATTAGGCATACCCGGAGGAGCCCTATCTGTAGGGCTCCTGTTATAACTGAACTGCTCCCTCAGACTACCCCCCTTAAAAAAGGCAACGGTGGGGAACCTGGAACTTAAAGAACCGGCGCCAAAAAACGCGGTGCTGCTATTCAGAGCCCCCATCCTAGCTGCGGTCCGTGGGCAGCGGCTCCGGTCGGAGCAGATTCAACACTGGAGGAGGGGGCGTGGTAAACAGCGCAGGTCTCGCGGGGAGCGAGGAGCGCCAAACCACAGGCCCGCCTCCCGCATGACGCGCTCTGCGATGTAATCGTGGGGGCGTGCGGGGGGCGTGGCGGCCAGCGCTAGGCCGAAGCCGGGGCCTAGATTAATTCTCGCACGGGGGGGGGGGGGGGGGGGAAGGAGGCAGGCAAGGAGCCCTCATGGTCCCTGTGTGCTCCATCCAGAGCCCTGCACTCCCTTCTGTGACCGGATCCCTCCGGTCAGCAAGTCTGCTGCAGCCTCCGGAGGACCCTGTGGCAGGCCAGAACCCTGCAGCCTCCGGAGGACCCTGTGGCAGGTCAGAACCCTGCAGCCTCCGGAGGACCCTGTGGCAGGCCAGGAACCCTGCAGCCTCCGGAGGACCCTGTGGCAACATACCTGGAACCTCGACCCGAGACCGGGGAGGTTAGCTCTCCCATGAGCTATCCAACATGGTCCCCTGACCATGTGCAGACGAGGAAGGAGTATGGTGCAACAGCCTTGACTCGCATCCTGGCGAGTATGAAGGCTGCAATACTCCTCCCTGTAATGTCCTCTTGAGAGGAAAGGAAAAAAAGTAAAAAGTAAAGAAAAAAAAGTAAGAGAAAAAATAAAGAGGTCTGCACTCCTAAGACACTAAGCAAAAACTGGTCGGGTAAGGGCCCAGCCAGGGGGTGTATGCTACGTAGGAGGAGTCAATTACTGTTTTTCAGATATTGCCTAGTGTCGCCTCCTAGTGGACAGTAGCATAACACCCACGGTCTGTGTCCCCCAATGAGGCGAAGGAGAAAGCACAAATTGACATCAAATTGGTGCAGACTACTGATTGGTTTTGCACTCATATTCCAAGACTATTACGCATTTGCAAGTACAAAAAGCAATATCCTAATCTAATGATTACAATTTTAAGCGCTTCCTCTAAAGGAGTCTACTAGTCTTCAGACATTGAGACTATCATAACTGAATAGTTAAAATGTCAATTTCTACAAATAAAGTGAGTTTAGTAACCAAGGAAAGAAACACGTGGAGATTGCCAAGAAATAAGATGTTCAGGAGCATATTTTCTTATAACATTACATTGTGCCGTTACGCTGTTCCTATGTTATTTCTCCTAGAAAGATATTAATAAATTAAGCATTGATAGACTGGATATTCCTTTCATAGTAAATACAAGGACAGTATTTCTAAAAACACCCCTGAAAAGTGGAAGTAACTAGGAGTAACAACAGTTTAACAATGAAGTCATAGAATACCTGAACCAACAGAGGAACAGAGTTTTCAGCAGTAAAAACCAAGAGATTTGAGCAAAAAAAGATTTGCAGGCACCCAAGTCCAGCCCGAGTATGGTGAACCTTCCTCTACATGCCAGAATCTCCGGTGCTTCCTGCAATTAATAGGGCTGGCACAACGTCATCGCTGCAATAATGATATCACACTCAGCACACCAAATAGATGGGCTGCTAAGGCTGCTATCACATTTGCGTTTGGTACATGTGCATATGACCCGCAGACACAAATGCAGTACCAAACGCATACATACTGAAGTGAACACAGCGTTGATTATCTGCAGGCGTTCAAACCGAAAACTCCATAGGAAATCATTAGCTCCTTGTCCAGCCATAAGAAACCAGTATATAGAGCAAAACAAATTGAACAAGTTGCGTTCTGAGAGTACTTAGAAAAAACGTATGCAAATGCAAACGCATGCGAACACAGCCAAGCGCAGGTACCATGCATCCCCATGTTAAACATACAATGCTTAGGGAAAAAAGGTGTGCTGTAGTCCGCGCTGCCAGGATCACTCACTCCAATAAATATGAGTAGAAAATCTTCATCAAAACCTCCTTTATTCTCCTACGCGTTTCAGTGCCCTCCTGGCACCTTCATCAGGGATGATGAAGGTTCCAGGAGGGCACTGAAACGCGTAGGAGAATAAAGGAGGTTTTGATGAAGATTTTCTACTCGTATTTATTGGAGTGAGTGATCCTGGCAGCGCGGACTACAGCACACCTTTTTTCCCTAAGCATTGTTACAACCTACACGTGAGTGTGGCCGGTGGGAGTCCAGCAGCAGCCATCAGGACATTACCAATAAGCCTTCAAACCAGTTGTGGGTCTCACAACTGGACCAGGTGAGCAGATTTAATTACTCACCATTACACCCATCAGTGTCTAGTGATAAGGGCACTATTGCGCCTCTTGTCCCCCCCCCTCTTTTTTCTTGTTTTATTCATGTTAAACATAGGAACGCTGTACGCATTCCTTTGGCTGCATTTGAAAATGCTGCATCGCAAACGCAAATGTGAAACTGGCCTAAGTATGCCATCAGGTAGGACGATATTGAGGGCTCTTTTTGGAGGTCATGGACTACCAATTCATCCACTGGTTAAGATCTTGCAAAATCTTTTGCTCACCTCTACACCCCCACCTACAGAAGCTCTTTGACAAAGGTTTTCTTTGTTGAAAAGCTGCATATAAACCTAAAGTCATACTGTAAAGTGCCAGATGTGGTGACAACATAGACACGGAAGAGATCGTTATAAAGAGATGTGAGTCATGTTTTGCTATTTGGCAGTTTAATGGCTGAATCTGGGCTTGGGAAATACTACTTGTTTGAAAACATTTTGCCTAGAGTACCATTTGGAAGAAGAGGGATAATGGTCAAGGTTATTTTTGAGGATATTTGCGAAGTCCTTTTCTCAAGTGCAAGGTATTGTGTACTCTATTGCATTCCCACTATTTAGAAAATTCGAGGCTTCCATCTTTGTGGGATCACTTTGTGGCAGGCCCTTTTCTGTTCCAGCTTGCCTCGGCATTTGCGCACAAAGCATACAAGATGTTTTGAAGAGTTTGATATAAAGCAGCCTGAACAGATCACTAACTCAACCCCATCTATCTCTTCTGGAATAAACTGGATGAATGACGACACCATCCATCATCAGTGCCTGTCCCCACAAATTCTAATGTTTTTTGGCAAAATTTCCAGCATATTGTATATAGTCTTAAATCTTTTGAAAGGTCTTCTGGCAATAGCAAAAGCTGTTAAAGGAGGCTCAGATTAATATAAAAGTACATGGATTTGAATTGGGATATTCAACAAGTGTGATGGTAAATTCTCCACATACTTTTGGTAAAATAGTAAATACACCTGTTAGTCAGATTAATATTCATAAACCTGCCCTGCTCGGTCCTTATCACAGTTACGCCACCTGTCATTTGGTAAGGTTTTTAAATATTTGATGCTAGGATAAGACCGTCCTTATGGGGTCACCTTGACGCAGTGGAATGGCTATTACATTTTTTGTATTATCAAAATAATGTTACCAAGTACCCTGTTTTTATTTTCATGCACATTTGCAATTTATTTACTTATTTTAGGGTATCTGCTCATGTTTCTTTTGTTTGGTTTTGCTAATATCCATAATAGTTTACTTTCTAAATTACACATCACAGCCAATCAGATTTAATTAGCTGTTGTCACAAGTATCTCCCGTTATTAAGAGACTTGTGACCGCTCTGGATTTTACATGTGATTCATTTCTTTGTGCAGGATGTTTCTGAGTTAGGCGATTCTGTTTTGGGACCACATCCATTACCTTTGAATAGTCGCATGACCCATCTCCTGTTGCCAGTAATAATTATTTCTACTAAGACCACCGTGGTGAAATAAGCAAGTGAGCTTGGTGTAGCTGTTGCTAGAGTCCCTTGTCTGCAGTTCTGGTGGCTGGCTGAACCTTTAAAGTATTGCATATTCTTTTATTGTCGATTTCCGGTCTGCCTATCTCACACTGTGTTGCACTATGCTAGAGGTAAAGTCTAGTGCACTCACTGAGCTATGCAATAGACTGTATTAGTGGAGGGACAGTGTAGAGATTAGCCATGGGATGGTTGCGGGGGTGGACCCGCTTAGGGAAATTACAGAGCACAGGGTGCAAATACAGGCTAATGTCAGGTGTGGCCTGTCTCCCCTCTCCCTACAGTTAGGGCTTTCCTTCCCCCAATGTACCTTGCACCGCGCACTGGGAGTAGGATATCCCAGTGTAACAGCAGTGTGGTACAAGGATTATCATAAAATATACTGAATCATTTCTAGAATTTAAATATCCATACTAGTTTTGCAACTAGGTTGTACTTTAATGTCTCAAATCAACATTCAATACACATCTCCATGGGCACTGGATCTGTCTACAACTGTAATCTTAAAGACAATAGTGTCAGCGAATAATATTCCAGTAGGTATTGTGAGGTAGCGACCCGGGGGGAACCCGCTTGGCACGGGGAAATGACATCAGCGACTACATTGTAACAGAACATAACCAGCGGATTTATTGTTTTTCTGTCATAAACCGCTTTTATCACATAAATCATAACATCGTATTTACATTTTCATATGACATAACTTCCACATTAGTACATCACATGACATTACATTACAGGACATTCACATATGACATTACACCATGTCTACAGTCACATTAGAATTACGTTTTCCACAGAACTTCAAGGCGTCACCCACCGACCCTTGCAGACCTCAGTCTGGTTCTAAAGACAGCTATCACCGTCTATTTCCCTGACAGGGATCTTTCCACATCCTGCAGTAGGGATCCTCAACCCACTCCCAAGGAGTCTCAACCCCCACTGCATGAGTAATGCTTCTCAACAGGACCCTGCTCGACATACCAGTCAGCCCCACATTACATCATACATCACACATGGCATTTTTACGTAAGCCATCACACCCATCACACATGGCACTTTTACATAAGCCATCACATAGTCAACGGGACCATATCACGACTAGCACAGTCAGTCCCAAAGTCGGTTACGCCTGGCCCTTGAGCCGTCCTCGGTCCTTATCACACATACGACTGCCTGGCCCTTGAGCCGTACTCGGTCCTGGACACTTGCTGGCATGCACATCTCACGTGCCACCGACATGGAGCTGGAAAGGCTCCCTTCACTTCCCCCACCGGGACGGATCACTTCAAGCACGTCCTCACATGGCAGTGGTCTGGACTGCTCTGATTCCCATCGTCCTCTCCTCACTCAGACACCTGGCAGGTTCTTATCCAGGCTGCCTCACCCACAGCTGCAACACAGTGAGTCAATCAGCACATCTCACACACACAGACCTGAGATGTGATTAACCCCCTGTACACCATTCAGGTTTACCCCAACAAAACACTCATACACAGGTTCAGACACAGCCGCTCATTAGGCTCATGAATTAACCCATTATATACCGGATCCCATGTTTAAGACCACACACACACACACACAATAACATAGGCTGATCTGAACAGGATCCTATGCTGTTAACCCGTGTGATGCACCCGGCCATGAGTCACATCACCACAGTATGATTAAGACATTTGGGGAGATTTACTACAAACAGTTACATAGTACAGTTGAGAAAAAGATACAGTCCATCAAAGGAGGCATGGGAAATAAAAACCATAAAGGAAAATCCAGTCTGCCCTAAAGAGCAAGTTTTCCGTCCTGACTGACTTTCTGTCAACTATAACAACAATAAGAACAAGAGTATTATATACATATAAGTATTTATTTATTTTTTTCTAAAAAATATCTAAGCCCTATTTGAAACAATCGAAGGTTTTTACTGTAACTAGCTTGAGGGATTAATTGTTCTTATGCTTAAGAAGCCTTGAGTTCTCTGCAGATTTTACTTTTTCTCCAGACGGAGGGAATGCCCTTTTGCCTTTTCATTGGGTTTTACATGAACAGCTTTTGACCATGTTTTTTGTATGGGCCATTTATGTACTTGTATAAGATAATCATTCCTCCTTAATCATCTCTTCTCAAGATTAAAGAAATGTAATCTTTCCTCAAAGCCAAGATCCTTCATGCCCCATACTTATTTTGTAGCTTTTCTTTGTACTTTTTTCCAGGGCTAGGGCATGTTTTCAATGAGCTGGTGTCCAGATCTGAAGAACATACGGTAATCTAGAAAATGCTGCTTTAAAGGGATCCTGTCACCTCCAAAAAGCCACCAAGCTACAAAAACATGTCACTGCAGCATCCTATCACTATTCTCACACTCCTTTTGTCTCCTAAAAGAATCCTGTCAAAGTAGATAACAACAATTTTATAGTCACTCATTAGGCATTATAATTAGTAGGGGCTACAATCTTTAGCCCTTAGGGCGTGTTGTTTTGCAGGCTCCAGGATCCACCCTCTCTCTCTCTGTGCTGCTTTGCTTGTACAGGCTTTGCCCTCCCCCTCTCTGCCACTCACAGAATGCAAATCATTTCTCCTGCCTTCAGCTCTATATCACAGCAGCACAGAGAGAGAGGCTAGATCCTGGAGCCTGCAAAACAACACGCCCAAAAGGCAATTGCATATAGCCCCTACTTCATTATCATCCTAATGAGTAAGTATCAAAGTGTTTTTTTCAACTTTGAAAGGAATCATTTAACACAGAGAAGGATGGTTATAATGCTAATAGGAAGGTGCAAGGACATGTATTGATAGGTTAGGTGGCTTCTAGGAGGTGACAGGATCCCTTTAATGATTTGTACAGAGATATAATAATGTCCCTTATCCATGAGTCCATATCTTGTTTAATATATGATAATACCCTGCTGGCCTTAAAAGTCACTGATTGACATTGCATGCTATTATTTAGTCAGTGATCTATAAGTACAACCCAGATCCTTCTTTACAAGTGACTCTCCTAGTTATTCACCCTGTAGAACCCCTGGAGATGGCAGGTTATTAGTGCCCATGTGCCCAACTTTTACATTTATGCTCCTGGAACCTCATGTGTCAAGTGGTGCCCAAACACTTAGTTTGTCCAAGTTAGCATGTAAGTTAGGAATATCCTCCATAGACTGCAGTATATTACCACAGCTTGTGTCATCTGTAAAAATAAAGACACAATAAATCCAATTTTTTGCATCATTAATAAAAAAGTTGAATAATAGTAGACCAAGCTCTAAACCTTCAGGTATGCAACTTAAAATAGGACCACAACTCTATGTTTTTGATCCAATTACAAACCTCACTTTTTAAGCCTATAGATATAATTTACACATTATGTGGGATAATGTCAAATGTTTTTGACAAGTTCAAAACCACTATAGCCACATTAACCCTTCTGTCCAGATTTCTACACTCCACTTCAAAAAAAAACTATTCAGGTTAGTTTGACAACATTTGTCCTTATTAAAGTAATGCTGGCAATCACTTATAATATTACTATAAATAAGCCCGATGCTATCGCATAGAGAGTGCGGTATAGTGAACATCTGTGGCGCGCGACGAATCAGCTGAGCAGTGACAGCCAACTTTAAATCTTCCACCATTACCGAGCTGCTCAGCTGATTGGTCACAGCGGTAACAACTGATCTCCCAGCGGATGCGCCACTGACCTCCTGCAGCAGTGACGTGCATGTCACTTGCAGAGGCGCAACCCCCCCCTCCTCACCAGACCTCACTAGCAAACCTCCCCCCCCCCCCGCTCTTCACCTCACTAGACCTCACTAGCACCCAACCCGCCCCCCCCCCCCCCCCCCGCTCTTCACCTCACCAGACTTTACACCCCCACTCCTCACCTAGGGCTGACAGCAGGGAAATGCCTCCCTGAGCCTGGAGCACCAGCCCGCCCCTGTTGTTTCCATCACTGTCCTAGGGATTCTGCTCCACCTGCAGGGAGTATTGCCATCTGGCTGCCTACCATCATCCCTGGAGGTCTGAAGCAGCGCTGGTAACATTACCAGGTACCGTGGGTGGCGTCACAAACACTTTATTTTGTTTTTACACACTTTTCAGCGACCACCAGGGCCATGGCCTCGGGCACCGGCCACCAGTAACAGCATCCTTGATCAATGCCTGGGATCCGAGATCCCATAGGCCCTGGGTGGGTCACAACTACATGGTATGTCCATTCATTTTCCTTTCTTAACTCCAATTATGGTGGTGCAGATGCTTGCCTATTTTTTCATTATGTATATTTGAAACATACAACAAGATTGCCAAATTAACCTAATCTGTCCTAGACCAAGACAGATCTAACAGATGACATCTGTGGTACAGCATTTGGAATAGAAATTGTGGTCAGATGATGGAGCGCTCATGCATATATGACAGGGGAAATCTTCAGTACCGTATATACTCGTGTATAAGCCGACCCGTGTATAAGCCGACCCCCCTACTTTTGCCCCAAAAATCTGGAAAAACCTATTCACTCGTGTATAAGCCGAGGGTGGACCCCAGCACAGGTATACAGACCCCAGCAGTGTGGTATACAGGCCTCCCCAGTGGTAGTATACAGCAGCCCCAGTGGTAGTATACAGATTCCCCAGCAGCCCCAGTGGTAGTATACAGATTCCCCAGCAGCCCCAGTGGTAGTATACAGGAGCCCCAGCAGCCCCAGTGGTAGTATACAGGAGCCCCAGCAGCCCCAGTGGTAGTATACAGGAGCCCCAGCAGCCCCAGTGGTAGTATACAGGAGCCCCAGAAGCCCCAGTGGTAGTATACAGGAGCCCCAGCAGCCCCAGTGGTAGTATACAGGAGCCCCAGCAGCCCCAGTGGTAGTATACAGGAGCCCCAGTGGTAGTATACAGATTCCCCAGCAGCCCCAGTGGTAGTATACAGATTCCCCAGCAGCCCCAGTGGTAGTATACAGGAGCCCCAGCAGCCCCAGTGGTAGTATACAGGAGCCCCAGCAGCCCCAGTGGTAGTATACAGGAGCCCCAGCAGCCCCAGTGGTAGTATACAGGAGCCCCAGCAGCCCCAGTGGTAGTATACAGGAGCCCCAGCAGCCCCAGTGGTAGTATACAGGAGCCCCAGCAGCCCCAGTGGTAGTATACAGGAGCCCCAGTGGTAGTATACAGATTCCCCAGCAGCCCCAGTGGTAGTATACAGATTCCCCAGCAGCCCCAGTGGTAGTATACAGGAGCCCCAGCAGCCCCAGTGGTAGTATACAGGAGCCCCAGCAGCCCCAGTGGTAGTATACAGGAGCCCCAGCAGCCCCAGTGGTAGTATACAGGAGCCCCAGCAGCCCCAGTGGTAGTATACAGGAGCCCCAGCAGCCCCAGTGGTAGTATACAGGAGCCCCAGCAGCCCCAGTGGTAGTATACAGGAGCCCCAGCAGCCCCAGTGGTAGTATACAGATTCCCCAGCAGCCCCAGTGGTAGTATACAGCAGCCCCAGTGGTATACAGCAGGCCCCCAGGGGTACATATAGCAGCCCCAGGGGGTACCCAGCAGCCCCCTGGGGGTACCCAGCAGCCCTCTGGGGGTACCAGCAGCCCCCTGGGGGTACCAACAGCCCTCTGGGGGGTACCAATAGCCCCCAGGGGGTACCAGCAGCCCCCTGGGGGTACCAACAGCCCCCAGGGGGTACCAACAGCCCCCTGGGGTACCAGCAACCCCCTGGGGGTACCAACAGCCCCCAGGGGGTCCCCAGCAGGTACCCCAGCAGCCCCCAGGGGGTACCCAGCAGCCCCCTGGGGGTCCCCAGCAGCCCCTGGGGGTACACAGCGGCCCCCAGGGGGTACCCAGCAGCCCCCAAATGCTGGCACTCGCCCCCACTTGCAAGGGCCCCCCCCCCGCTTCTCTTACCATTCCGGACTTCTGATCCGCGCCGCTCCTCGCTGATCCTCGCTGCTCCGTCCGTCCGTCTTCTACATCCGGGATCCCCGGCCGCGCGATGACGTTACATGCCTGCGACGGCCGGAGATCCGGGATGTAGAAGACGGATGGAGGGAGCAGCGAGGAGCGCCGCGGATCAGAAGTCCGGAATGGTAATATAACCATCGGGGGGGGGGACCCTTACAAGGGGGGGGCAGGTGCCAGCACTTGGGGGGGATTTATTTAGGTATGCACTGCTTCCCCCTGCCGCTGATTGACAGGGGAAAGCAGTGCATATTTAATGAGCGGCCCCACGTGACGGGGCCGCTCATACAGCAGCCTCCCCCCCCCGCCTCCTGGAGCCTCCACTGCCTCGGACACAGCCCCCCCCCGTATTGACTCGTGTATAAGCCGAGGGGGAGACTTTTCAGCCCAAATTTTGGGCTGAAAAACTCGGCTTATACACGAGTATATACGGTATTTAACAAACCTCTTAATTCAAACACTACTACACGTTTCAACAGCGGTCCGCTATCTTCCTCAGGAGGATTTACCAGGTAATTCCACATGAGGAAGACAGCGGACCGCTGTTGAAATGCGTAGTGGTGTTTGAATTAAGAGGTTTGTTAAATACTGAAGATTTCCCCTGTCATATGTGCATGAGCGCTCCATCATCTGACCACAATTTCTATTCTAAATATTGCTAAATCCCCTTTGGGTATGATGGCTGGAGCTGCCGGCATTCATGACATTGATTCCCCCAGTGAAGGACCTGCCATGACGTTACATCTGGTGTCATATGATCAGATGCTTCGCCCACGTGATCCGAACCAGGAAGCAAGCCGGCGAGTGGCCACGGAACAGCTTCTCACGTTGACTACCGTGGTTGTGCAGGGGTGCGCAATCAGATAAGATGAGCGGCACATCCCCCTGCACCTCCACCACTGTCCCCACCAGACCACCAGGTACCACTCATGTGCGCTCTCTATTGTCCTTATTTTTGTCTGTGGTACAACGGCATAATGCAAATCAGTGTGGTCCCAAGCTTCATTTTATGTTTTTTTTAAAACATAATTCTATCCATCCATTTTTCTTATAGTCAATCAATTGATTGTATTTGTTTGCTCCTCACTTTCTTAGGTCCCTTGATAAGAATTCTCTATGGGATGCTTTTTTTTTCTACTTTATGCTCGACGGAATGGTTGTCATGACAACTAAGTATGTTCCTTCATGTGGCAGACATTAAATCAGCAGGTAGCATGGTCTGATATGTTGCACTTTACAGTGGGGGTGAGTAATTACAAAAAATAGGAGTGTGGCTGAGCTGTACAGCATACAGAGATTAAGAAATCAGTCATTGGCATTTTCACACGGATGTCACCTAAGGAAACAATGCAATGTCTCCACTGTTTACACCTTTGGAGTGGGTGTTATTAACAATCTTGATGGACATATCTCCACATCACTGACCTGGTACCTACAGCTGTAGTCAATATTATTGGCACCCACCATGTAAAATATCTTGGGACAAAGTGCTTATATTTATCCTAGCAATTTCAGTAAACTCTAAAGGTACCTTTACACGCCGCTACAGGATGGTGGAAACAACCGGGTAGATGAGAGAAATGTATCTTGCACCGCCAAATCAACCCGCGGTCGCGGCGTGTAAAGACGGTTGTTGCCACCCGTCACTTGAGGCACCTGTTTCAGAGCAGAGCTCAAAAACAGGTTGATTTCAAGGCGATGGTTGCGGCCTGTATCGGCGTGTAAATAAGGAACAAGAGGGTTGTTTCGACACCTTGCTATCTACCTGGGGCGTGACACAGGCTCCGGGATACCGCGCCCCATCAGCGATCATTGGTGGAAGCTCCTGCGTTACGATTGGTAGACGCTGCATAGGGCGGCATATTTAAGGAGCTGACCAGTCACACTACACAATTGCTCGAGCGTCATGTATTAGTCATCCTCCTGCGCTGGCTGGCCAATCATGATGTTATTGCTTTGTCCTATCAGCGTACGGACGTCTCGTAATCCACAATTGTGGCACGCCTATGTGTTGTCCCTGCTGCACCAGGTCCGCCCATATTACCTTGTTATAGCGGCGTGTAAATGAGGTAAGGTGTGCTACAGAAGGTAACTTGTGGCACCCGGCGGTGTATCCACAGATAGATGTAACCTACTGTAGCGCACCTTGTTGCGGCGTGTAAAGGTGGTGCGGGTACCGTTTTCAACCGTTTGTGCGTGCTCGTGCACGTGAAGCACCCGGTTGTTTCCACCATCCTGTATCGGCGTGTAAAGGTACCTTTAGGGTACCGTTACACATCGCAACATTGCATGCAATTTCACTTGCAACCTACTGGTTGCAGTGAAATCATTTACACATTGTTCCATTTTGTTGCTGTGTACAAATAGAACAATGTGTCCATGATTTCACTGCAACCAGTAAGTTGCAAGTGAAATTGCATGCAATGTTGTGACGTGTAACGGAACCCTTATGTTTTATACATAAAGGCACAAAACACAAAAATCCGAAAATAAAAACTTGGCCGAGAAAATAACGTGAAACTGAAACCAATGAGCGGACATCTTTTGAACAGTTTGTCAAGAAATACAAAAAAATCAGACAAGCCTGTGAGAAATTGTGCTCGTTTACAATAGTAAAAACAAGAGAAGGGTCTGAGCAGACTAAAAATGTTATTATCACCAAGCACAAGCAGTCTAATGTGTTCAAGATTTTCTCCAAAGAACTTAGCCTCCCAGCTTCAATATTTCAGATTCTTATGAAGTACTTTGTTATGTGTGGAACAGCGAGACATTTCCAGGATGTTTTGAAAATGAAAAATGAATGAGAGAACGTTGGTTAAAAATGTGGTGAATACATGTTCAACATCCTATGAACTTTAGGATGAGATAGAGGTATCTAGAGAGATGGTTTCCACCTGTGCAATATGGCACACACTGAACAAATAACAGCCCTACAAAAATTAGGTAGGATCCAACTGCTTAAAGAAAGGCATAGAAAAGAACAACAAACCTGGACACCTGCAAAGTGAATTCTAAATGGCAATGCTGGGACCGGCACATTGATCTCGCAACGTCATCAGGAGATCATTGTGCAGGCGCTACCCCTTCTGATGAACTGAACGCAGTGACTGACTGTGCCTGCAGAGGAAAGACAGATCACTGAGGGAAGGACAGTCTATGAATCAACAACCGAAGGTCGGCAGAGGGGCGAAGTACAGCAAACCTTGTGAGTGAAGTGCCTGGTCTGATGCACTTAAAAAAAAAAACTTCAAAAATAGATTTCCCTAAAATTCCCCAACAAAATTCTATAAGAAGGTGTGAATGTAACTGTGTTGTCTGTCTGAGGCCATGGGCTTAATGGCCACTTTACACACACCAGCTTATCTGTCCAACTTCTGACCAACTTGCTGGTTGCAGTGAAATCATGGACACATTGCTCCATTTTGTGACTGTGTACAATGGAACAATGTGTCCATGATTTCACTGCAACCAGCAAATTGGTCAGAAGTTGGACAGATAAGTTGGTGTGTGTAAAGTGGCCATACGTTGTTCAGAAGTTGGACAGATAAGTTGGTGTGTGTAAAGTGGCCCTAAAACACCTATTTCGGACAGACTTGGCAAAAGCCACTCTGTTTGGCAGAAGCCCAAGAAACCTTGAAATCTTTTAACCCCTATACAGGGATGTGAAGTTATAACAAGGTATAAAAGATTTCTGCCTACGCATGAACTGAAGGGGTGAACTAGAGACAGGAATAGTCACCAAGCAGGGTCAAAAGCCAGAGGTTGCAAAAAGCCCTAAATCAGGATCTGTTAAGTAGTCAAGGAGCCATCCCAAAACTAAGATGTCAGCAAAGTTCAAAATTGTCAGGCAGGAAACGAGTCCAAAAAATAGATTGAGGTAAAACAGGAAACCACCAATACAGAGCATGAGAACAACCAGACCTAACCAGGGAAGCACAAGCTATATCTGGCAGTTTCCAGCAGAAAGCTTAAGTAGAGTGTGGTGTCGTCTTATAGGCTGGAGCCAGATGATACCTTCAGCTGGACAGCACACACATCCACTTGTCAGACTACAAAGTACTGCAGATTCCAGCCATTCTAAGACTACATTCAGATGTTCAGTTTTTCACGTTAGTTTTTGTAAGCCAAAACCAGGAGTGGATGAAAACTACAGAAGTGGTGACATCTTTCTATTATACTTTTCCTATGATTCTTCCACTCCTGGGTTTGGCTTGTAAATAGTGATGTAAAATACTTACCAAATACTTAATGTCTGCACAAGACCTAATAGAAATACATCACCACTAATGTATTTTTAATTCACTCCTGGTTTTGGCTTAGGTCGGTTTCACACCACAGTTAAATCCGATCCGGGGCTGTCCGTTGTGAACTGGACAGCCCCGGATCACATTTCGGCCCCAGAGTATGCTATGGGGCTGGATGGCAGCTATCTGCCAACCGGTTTCCATCTGTCTGGGAGGATCTGGGTGTATTTGGATTTTTCTCCCGGACACAAATATGCTGCTTGCAGCATTTTTGCCTCCAGGGCGAAAAATATGCCCAAATTGAATCCTCCCGGATCCGGGGCAATCCGATGCTCCCTAACATGAGAGTCTATGGCACCGGATCCAGGAGGATCCAGGAACCGGACACCTGTAGCTGAAGTTACGCTTAACTTCAGCACCAGGGAGCTGTCCCCTGTGAAGCGGTTCAGCACCATTTCGCAGGGGACAGCTGCGCTCGGCTGAATCCGGCTACAAACAGGACCGGAGGGCATATTTGCCCTCCAGTTCTGTTTGCAAATCGGGTCCGGGGCTGTCAAATTCACCCCTGACAGCCCCGGATCGGATTTAACCGTGGGGTGAAACCGGCCTTACAAAAATTGATGTGAAAAACTGACTGAAAACTGAACATGTGAACGTAGCACCTAACCTTAGTGGATAGGCAGAGCCTGCCCTGACCAGACTTTCTGGCTCTGACTTCTCCTCCATCATCAGCACCACCTACAGAGTGAATATGGTGGTGACAGAAGCAGATGTTCATGAGGCAGACTCTGGTGGCGATGTGACAGTAATAAGCATTAAATGGACTTTACACTCATACCTTTAGTTAGAGATATAATAATTACAGGTCCTCTTTAAAATGGAAAACTCCCTTAAAGAGGACCTGTCATCAAACACACATAGTGATCTAATTACAGCACTGAATGCAGCATGTCTGCTGCATTCAGGCAAGGGGTCCCCCAGCCCTTGAGCCCCCCTGTACCCCGAGATAATACACTTTGAAAACTTGTGGAGCCAAATAGGAGGTGGCTTGTGGCTGGAGCCAAAGGGCAGTTTCACACCCCCTGCATGTTTAATCTGCCCACCGCCGCCTCCCTGATGCCAATCATTGTCTCCCTCGCCTGCAGCATAAGGGTATGAGCCCACAGGCAGGTTTTGCTGAGTTTGAGATCAGGTTTTTCCTTGGTTTTATGTAAATCTATGCTAATCTAATCCTGAGTTTTTGGTTTCCATCAAAATCTATGTGATCAGGGAAAAGCTTTCACCACACTTTTTTTTTCTCTACAGAAAATGGAAATACCACAGGTGTTTCCACTTTAGCAAAAGTTCAGCAAAGAATTGACATGCTCATTCTTTCTAAAACACAGCAAAACCTGAGGTGTTTCCACTTTCTTCACCAAACAAAAACCAATGTGTTGGGACAGCTAATCCTAGAATCACATAGGTTTTACTGGAAAACAAAAATGCAGCAAATCCTGTGGTGTTTACACTGTCTCCAGAGAACAAAAACCAATGTGTGTGCACAGCGTTTCTGTGAAACACATTGGTTTTGCTGGGAATCAAAACCGCAGGAACAAATTAGCATACATTACCATAAAACCAATGGTAAACCGCAGCAAATCCGCAGCAAAAACGCACTGTGTGAACATACCCTAACACAGAGCTTATTGCAGTGATGGCCGCTTTGCCCCGCCCCCTGCAGTGATGTCACCGCTTATACCCACCCTGCTCCATGGTTAACAAGCGGTGATGTCACTGCAGGAGGCAGGGCGGCCGGCCTCCTGCTGTGACATCTCCGCCTTTCCAATTAAACATACAGGGGGTGTGAAACTGCCCTTTGGCTCCAGCCACAAGCCGCTTCCTATTTGGCTCCACAATGTAAGTTTTCAAAGTGTATTATCTTGGGGTACAGGGGGGTTCAAGGGCTGGGGGACCCCTTGCCTGAATGCAACAGACATGCTGCATTCAGTGCTGTAATTAGATCACCATGTGTGGTTGGTGACAGGTCCTCTTTAATAGAATGTATATGCTTGGAGGTTATGTATACACACATAGATATATATATATATGTATACAATCTGTGAGTATAGTGTATACACTGCTGAAATGAAATGAAACAAAGCAAATAAAGCAATGTGTTCAAAATAAAAAAAACTGCTCACCTGTCCGCTGACTGTCCTGCGTTGCCGGCGTCCACCTCCGATGGCTGCAGGACCTTAATCAGCTGACCAGGAAGGGGGCCTTAGTTGTGGTAACTGCAACAATCATACAGCTAAAATACATTTCAGATAGGAGCTTCTTACTTAAAATTAGTGCTTTACCTTAAAAAAGCAGTGCAAAAATTCACATTTCTGTTAATTTACCAGGCTACATACAAGGATCACCTGGGTTAATTGCATTATAATGAATTTCGATACCTTGTAGCATTTTTCATAAAACACCAAAGCTTGTTTACAGTGGATATATTTACCATGCGGATCATGCAAACATGACAGGTAGACTGAATACAAATGTTCTATACTTCATGCTTTAACCCTATGTAGTCAGTTTTCATGTTCAGGTTGAACATCACCTCCCCGTGTGTTCTTTGGAGTGAGTGGACCTGGCAGCGCGGACTGTAGTACACCTTTCCTTCCCAACATCTTGATGTGTCTCCACGAGTGAGTGCTCGGTGGAAGTCCAGCAGCAGCCATCTGGGTATTATTACCATACGCCTTCTAACCAGTTGTGGGTATCACAACTGGCATAGGTGAGTGCAATCTTATTAACCACCTTGAGATTCAGTGTCGCTAGTGATAGGGCACTATTGCGCCTCTTGTTCCCCTCTCCTTTCTTTTATTGCACTCCTATTCAGAGAGGCAGGGTCAGGGCCAGGTGAGTCAGGCGAGATGCATGCGAGATACTCACATGCATCTTGCATAGTGTGTCTTTGCCCTTACAGTCCCATTACAGTTATAATTTTACTTAACATTTCAAAGTCATGCTGATAGGTTCACTTTAATATAGACATTAGCACTTTGAGTATACAAAAAATAGGTGAGAACACAGATGACTGCTGAGACTCCCGATTAGGCACAAAACTAGAATGAACTGTTTTTTATTTTGGCAGATTTATCATGTAGAAACTAATGTCCATTCAGTGACTTTGTTGCCAAAAGATAGAAGGCTGTAAGAGGCGCCAGAATATCACTTTATCTGACAGTCTTTTATATATGCATGCGCTGGTTTCCATCATCTCACATGCAAGACTTACCCATTCAAAACCACTTAGAAATGTATGAGGGGGAATATTTGCACATCCGTTCGAACCTTGTAAAGCAGAAAGGTCAGATTTAAATGCAGATCTACATAGTGAAACCTCTGATTATGCATGCAAAACCTTTCTGCATGAAGAGTGTTTTTAATTATCATCTGCTTGAAAAGTGTAGATGTAATTAGCTTCTAGTGAAGAGTCATGGAGCGCGAGGATGGGAAGGAGATGAATCGATAATCATGACCTCTGTACCCAGCACCAGCAGATATGGCAGGATGGTGTTAGCACTACGTTCTACTTTATTAAAAATGAAGAGTACTACACATGAGTGGCCCAAATGTCATCTCAGCAGGTCTCATAGGGAAATGAACAAGGGATGCCCAGTGTCATTAGTACACATTATGATAGAAAGGCATCCCTATTGATAGCCCATTAGAACAATTCTATACTACTTCATATGAAGGGTACACTCACACTATCGCTTACAAAAAGAAATCAGTCCAAATTACATCCAGAAAAGGATGTTTTTTTCTCACTTGTCCTTTTTTTTTTCCTCAGTAGCTATTATTCATTAATAATCAGTTACAAGACCAATTAGAGTGTCCTGTGCAATCTAATATATAAAGCTGAATGTGTGTGTGTGTGTGTCTGGGATTGGCATCTACACCGTCGCAACTACAGCCACAAAATTTTGCACAGTCACACGTCTGGACCCTGAGAGCGTCATAGTCTATGTTGTGAGGCGAAATTTTAAACCCGCGCATTCCAATTCACCAAACAATTTTGGCCCTATCTACATAATGGGGGAAAAGTGACAGTTACCAGTTGACAGTTGTGAAAGAGAGGGGCTTAATGACAGCACCAAAGACTAACAGCATATACCAGCATATAGTCACTAAGGTGGGGCCCTGACATGGAATATTCACCACGTACAAGGACATGTATACACACCACATGCACACAAAGAGTAGCAGCTAAGGTGGAGCCTCAACATTGGATACTCACCACGCACCCGAACACAAACAATCACACCACAAAGAGACACAAACCACGCACACACCCTCCCCTCCCACAGGGACACATACACATCCCACAGGGACACAGAGACACACACACACCACAGGAACACACAGACCCCATAGGGATGGACACACACCACAGAGACACTCCTCCCCCCACAAGGACACACACCACAGAGACACCCCTCCCCCCAAAAGGACACACACCACAGGGACCCCCCCCCACAGGGACACACGCACACCACTGGGACACACACACACCAGGGACACACACACCCCAGAGACACACACACCACACAGACAGACACAGATGTGCACAAATCGCCTCACACAACTCGCCTCATACGTCTGGTATCTTTAATTTCCAAAAATAAACATCTGATTAAAAACAGCCAATGTGCAACACATGTGTCATATAGGGAATTAAGGCAGATGTCAGTTACATGAGCTGTCTTTCATGTGCATGTGTGAGGTAATATATACTGCCCGGCCGGGGGGAGGGTTTACTGTTGGCTGGAGATTTATCAGGCTGCCTATAGCAACCAATCACAGCTCAGCTTCTATTTTCCTATAGGTCATTAATATGACATATTCAAATTCTATTTTGTTATAGATAACAGCAGTTATTTATTAACCCAGGCGTAGCCGGGTAGTACAGCTAGTGTATCCATAAAAAACAGATGTCACTAGGTTGCTCTGTGTGTCATCTCACTTTTTTCGCGCCAGTAGACCAAATAGGCGGGTCTCGTACTTTTATGCATCCACTCACAGTATGCTGCAATATTTTTCCTCAGGCCGAATACAGCTGAAAAAAAAAATTGAAAATCTGCACTGCCTCCTTGAATAAAATGGGTCAAAGTGCAGTCCCTATTTTGTTGCATTGCACTCGTCTGAGTTTTACGCTAGTGTGAATGAAACGCAGAGAGGTTTGTCTTTTATATTGATGGTCTATCCTAATAATGGGAACACCCACTGATCAACTATTGATAACCTACGCTAAGAATCAATATAAAAGTCTTGGACAACCCCTATCAACATTTGACTCAAACTACCAAAATATAAAAGTTTTAAGTGGAGGTAAATCAAATATCTAACGTATGGTCCGATTTTAGGCAAAATCTTCATACCAGAAAGTTTTATAACTACCGTATATACTCGGCTGAAAAGTCACCCCCTCGGCTTATACACGGGTCAATACGGTAATCCTATGTTGGGGAGGCTGGAGGAGGCTGCTGACTGAGCGGCCCGTCACGTGGGGCCGCTCATTAGATATGCACGGCTCCCCCCGCCCATCACAGCGGCAGGGGGAGCCGTGCATACAGCCCCCCAGTGTATACAGGCAGTCCCCCAGTGGCACTAGCCCCCCATCATGTGAAGAGCCCCCACACTTTGCAGAGCCCCCCCACTGCATTATCTTACCATCCAGGGTCTTCTGCACCGCAGGTCCTGCAGTCATCATCGCGCGCTGTGTTCAGGTCTCACATGACCCGGCGCGATGACATCATTCCACTGCGACCGCCGGGTCACATGAGATCGGGAACACAGCGCGCGAGGATGGACTGGAGGACCCGCGGTGAAGAAGACCCTGGATGGTAAGATAATGCAGCGGGGGGGCTCTGCAAAGTGTGGGGGGCTCTTCACATGATGGGGGGGCGAGTGCCACTGGGGCCTGCTGTATTCCCCTGGGGGCCTGCTTACACTCCTGGGGGCCTGCTGTATACCCCACTGCTGGGGCCTGCTGTATACCCCACTGCTGGGGCCTGCTGTATACCCCACTGCTGGGGCCTGCTGTATACCCCACAGCTGGGGCCTGCTGTATACCCCACAGCTGGGGCCTGCTGTATACCCCACTGCTGGGGCCTGCTGTATACCCCACTGCTGGGGCCTGCTGTATACCCCACTGCTGGGGCCTGCTGTATACCCCACTGCTGGGGCCTGCTGTATACCATACTGCTGGGGCCTGCTGTATACCACTGGGGGGGCCTGTATACCTTACTGCTGGGGGTTGTATACCTGTGCTGGAGTCCACCCTCGGCTTATACGCGAGTCAATACGTTTTCCCAGTTTTTGGGGGCAAAAGTAGGGGGTCGGCTTATACACGGGTGGGCTTATACGCGAGTATATACGGTACTCCTATGTCTAAAAATTAACTTAAAGCCTTCTGAGGAGGGTCAATGAATTGTACCACATTTATGTTGTTTAGATATTCACACATTTGGAAAGTATATCTGGCCATTCACAAAACAGAAAAGTAGGACAAATGCCCATTTTGTCAGGACTTTACAATAGTCTCATGTGCATAGGAGCCTACTCAATGAAACCCAAAGTCTGGTGTTTGGGAAAGATGGATCATGCACATTGCATTTCAAAATTCTCTACATCTGACAGCAGCTTAATCTACCTCCCCAGTAAAATAAAAACAAAAAATATATACTTGGCCAAGTCAGCAGAAGGAAGTCAACCCAATGATTATGAAGACATAGAATAAATTAGGAGTATGACGGGTCTAAAATCCTGTTATGCGAATTTATCTTAAAAAGGTTGCTCAGCTGATAGAATTTTTTGAAAAGGGCTCAGGCTTGTGTAACATAAGAAAATCAATATTCATCCTCACTGATCCACTACAGCTCTGACACATAACCATTTAAATAATTATTGAGGAGATGGGAGAAGTGATTTGTAAGACTCCACTCTATCGTCCAGGTCTGTAATCGGTGAACCCTTGGGGGAAGGGCCTGCAAATTTTCTTACCTCCCATCATTCCAGACTCCTTTTTTGATTAGCCAGGATGGCACGACTTCAACATTTGCAGCGTGATGCAAACCGAATGTTATGTCAGCTCGGACAGCCAAAAGAGGTGGTGGGAATGCCTAGAGGCAAGGAGATTCAATGGGCTCCAACCAGCGGACACAGATTACTGGCCTGGCCAATGGAATGGAATTCTGCATATCTATTCTCCCATCAACCAACTTCCCCAATTATTATAAAATATACTACTGTGGTGCAAATCTTGGAATGATGTGTTTTAGATGTGGCATTAGGTCCGGTTTATTCCGTAATTTAACCCCTGGATGCTCTTCTGGAACAGACCTTTAAACACTCTTACAACTCTCTGTCTTATGTTTCAGCATGATCACCTGAGCTTGAACCCAACCATCTTAGGCTGCCTTCACACTTGCAGATGCCTCCGCAGCGTTCTGCGGAGGCATCTGCAAGCATCTGCATGCAGACCGCAGCCCCTATTTTTATAATGGAGCGCACGGTGTCTGCAGATGCTTGCAGACCGCTGTGTGCTCCCATTGCCCGCCATATGTGATCTGTGCGCAGGTGAATGCCTGCGCACAGATCACACAGTCTCGTCCGCACCAGGGTTGCGTCCCTGGTGCGGGCGGGAGTGTGTGATTTGTGCGCAGGCGTCCGCCTGCGCACAGATCACATGTGGCGGGCAATGGGAGCGCACGGCGGTATGCAAGCATCTGCAGACACCGTGCGCTCCATTATAAAAATAGGGGCTGCGGTCTGCATGCAGATGCTTGCAGATGCCTCCGCAGAACGCTGCGGAGGCATCTGCAAGTGTGAAGGCAGCCTTAGTTCTGATTTTGTCCCCTCTTTAGTTTTGACCAGTCTTGTAATAGTCTTCCTTTCAACTTTGGCCACTGGCCAGGTGCTATGCTGTGGACAACCCCTGGCCCTTGCAAAAAAAAAAAAAAATCATATCTCTATATTAGGCTAGGGTTCCACTTGCAAGAGCAATGAGAGAGATTCGCATGTGTCTCGTATCGAAACTTCAAAGTAAAATTGAATTGATGGTGCACGAAATGGATTTAGAAACTCTAGATTATCCTCATACTATTCCACAAATTAAAAAGAACATTTTCATTCTGACATTTACTTATTTTTTAGTATTGATTTAATTTTTGGAATATAACATGTTTTACGTAAGAGCTAAATACAATTTAACTGCTATAATAATGTTGCAAAAGAAAATCAGATTAATACCAAAAGCTTTATTTTGTTGCAAGAGATATGAATATTTTATTTTTAGACTAAATTGTTTTTCACTTTATTGATTAGTAAATGTGATTTGTTTCACGTATTCAGCAACTTCTGTTCGCTGGATGGGAAAACGTTAAATAAATACTAACAAAATAAGTGAACGGCTGTCAACATCTGTAACCGCTCTCCTCCACAGAACATTTTCTCTCCCAAATGCCATATAACTCTCAAGACAAATCTTATTTCTGATCATCAAACTTTTATTTCGTCTTCAGGAAGATCTCTGAGGGCGACTATGAAAACCAGAGCACATGCAAGTCCAATGTCTTCAGTATTAACATGTAAGGCTATGTTCACGTCTGTGTCTGAGTATGTTTTAAGGGTATGTATTAGGGGTATGTGAAGACTATCTGGAGGCACTGTGTGTTGGAAGCTGTGCCTCCGGACCTGAGGGGAGCGGCGAGCTCTGAAGGTGAACGCAGCCGCCTTGTACTCGATGCAGGGCGGCTTTTCCTTGCATTCACCCGCTGGAGATAATTTAATGCTGCGGAGTCGAAAGTTAACATGCTGTGGAGTAGCAGAAGTGCGGCAACCCACATCACATCTGAAATAACGCTGCGGTGGGGAGCAGCACAGTGAGCACAGGATTTCTAGAAATCCCATCCATTGTACTTGTACTGCAAAACGCAGCGTTTTGGATGCAGATATGAGACATTGCACCCAAAACGTTGCTATTTTGGATGGTGTGTATGGACACTTAAAGATTTTGACAGGGAAAAAAAAAAGATCAGCAGCTAGCAGAATTTTTATATCCAAATGGACAGCTCAACAAAACCTGGCAGACCCCATTATAAGTCAAAACGGTCTATCTACCATTACTGGAGTCCATGGCCAGTGAATAGAAAATTATATGTATATTGGTTGTTTACTATAGTGGCGTTTCATTGTTTTCTATGCATGTATTTAGTTGCTTAAATAAAACTTGCTTTTAGGAAGAAATTACTATTGGGCAGTAGAGAGACAGAAAACTTTGGGCACATGGTGGTGTCAACAGACCATCAGAACACCCTGCAGACAGGAACATCTTAGAACTATGTGTATTACTTGGGAAGGGAAGGAGAGCGAGGTCAAAGCACAAAGTTCTGAGTTGAGAAAGAGAAAAGGGGTCTCAGAAGGCATGTATCAGCCAATGGCCATAGACAGGCTGTATGTCTAGGCATCAATCCACTATAGGGATCCACTGTAAAAAAACAAAAAACAAATACGGTATACTATATGGCATCTGTTTCTTTGCAGTGGCCCTCTGTAAGAAAACTGCAGAGTGCTGTGATTTCCTTTACAGTATAACAAACTACTGTATTTGAAGGCACATACCTGCAAGACAAAGAGAGAAAGAAAAGGTTTTTGGCCCAGGGCTGGTGACTAGATTTGTGACAATATATGTGGAGTATCCTCATAATCCCTTATGCTCCTTTGGCACCCCTTCTTGGATATTTTTTGGTATTCAATTTGGGAATATTTCTATATATTTTGTTATATTATTTATTAGTATACTTCGCTTGATTATCTTGGACCTTCATATAAAATGGCCACAGTGTGAACATGCTCTTACGCATTGCACGTTTACAAATTTATGCTCCAGCTCATTTCTTTAGTTTTGTTGTAGTTTTTTGTATAAACAGGGATATGGTCCCCCTTCCTGAGCTTGTCATTTATTGTATCTATTCAGCTTCTAATGGACAAGTTTCTGAACAGCGGGGGCCTCTGTCTTACTCTGTCCTTATTCATATCGAGGTTGGCTGACACTAGGTGAGGTTTTAATATTAGAGTCAGGCTAGGACTGTTCCTTTTCACACCTTGTCGCGGAGGGATGGCATTTAAGTCCTTTTGATCAAAATAGCGTTAACCAAGCTACCTAAAACCAAAGAAGCAGCTAGTGAAAGTGATTAGACATTTTTATTGCGTTCTTAATCCCTGGCCACTACATATAAATACATAAATCGCCTGCCTCTCTTAGGTCTGTAGTAGTTTGCTTGACCCTAATCTAAACCCTTAGTGGGAAAATCTAAATTCATTCTGGGCCAATTAGACTATTTTTTAGAACTTAATACCCATACGGTGTGCAGATTAATGCCAAAGCCATAGTACTTCGTTGTTCAGAATGATCAAAACACAAGTGTAATGAAGATTATGTGCACATTCCAAAGTCATAAAAGTGGAACGGGTATCCTGAAGACAGAAAAGAAAATACTTCACCTAGAATTAGTGAATTACAAATTTAGATGTCTAACACGCCAGCAATGTAGAAGAGAGAAGACGATTTTACAAGACAGTACATCCAGACAAATGGATTAATGTTGCTCCTCATTACAAGATGCTAATGACAGGATGACACCAAACATGAACACACCAAATCTACCAGCTCTCAAAACCCTCCACTACAGCCAGTGTACGGTAAATGGATAGTATACGATCTGCCAGTGCAAGGGAGCCTGAAAACCCCTCAACTGGCACGTATAACATAAAAGTCATCTATCTGACCCCGGAAAATGTGGTATTCATGACAGCTACAAACAAGCTACATTTTAATTTCCTATTAAGAAACATTTTTTTTCTCCATATATCAGTCATTGATCCTGCAGACAATACACGGGGCAATCACTCAATGTGTCTCTTGTCTGAACTTTTTCGATGTATGTAGAGGCCTATCTAGCAGATACTAATTAGCCTGAACCAGAAAAGTCACCACATAATGCCACGAATTTACGTGAAACAAAAGCAAACCTGCACCTGAGCTGTGTAGGATGATACGTTATACTCCTAAGCATCATTTACAACTTCAAACTGGCAATTTAAATATCTTTTAAGTTCCATTACCCATAAAAGAATTTACTGTATGCTAAAGAATGACCTGAAGTTATCTCATAAAATGGGCGATGTGATCACTACCATAGTTGATGTTAAGGTCCCATTACACGGTACGATATCATGAACGATATCGCTGAAACATCACGGGTTTGGAGTCGTTCAAACGACATCGTTAGTACGTCGTTGTGTGCGACACAGAGATACGACTACGATAAATTGTGGGATTTTTGATCACAGGTTTGAGAACATGTTCTCAAATCAGACGATCCTCGATCAGCCAACCTGCTGCATTGTTCTGTGCGACACCGCGATAATGATGTCGTTCATGACTTCGCCCATTCACAACAGTGAACAAGTATTGTTCGCTGGGTTGTGCGAACGATACCTGCTCGCTGGATGGTTGGTGCGTCGTCCACGATATCTAGGTGTGTGACATCTCACCAATGATGTCTAAACAATGTCCTAAAGACCGCGCCCACGAGATTGTTAGTGATATCGTTTCAACATTGAAGTGTGTAACGGTACCTTTAAGATGACTTGAAATGTAAAATAATGGAAGAAATGCATAGAAATTCTTACTCGAAAAAGTAGCAATATCTCATGTGCTTTACTTCTTCCTATACTTCTTTCTTTTCACCAATACAAATAGTTGCCAAGAGTGATTTACCAATTAGGCAAACTATTTCACTACGGATTTCTTATTACTTGTACTTGACCTACTAATTAGATTTCCACAAGAATACTGTCTTAATATGATTATCTATTCTAGAGATGGCTACTTTATTTTAGTCAAGTGAAGTACCTAAAGCTATGTTACAAAGCTTCAAAAATCACCAGGATTTTGCCACCTAATCTTAGAGGAGCATGATGTAGAGGCAGAGAACCTGACCCAAGGATGATTCACTTAATGATTTGCTTGCTGTAGTTTTGATAACATGATTCTTTTATCACCAGGAGCTTATCACTAGAACTCTACTAAAGCTGCTGCCATATTCATGTGCCCTGTATAGCCCCACCACCTCCACTGATTGTCAGCTTCCTGTGTACACTACACCATGCATATGCAGAAAGCTGACAATCATGTGTGGGTCAGGTTATACAGAGCTCAGTATTCAAAGAACTGATATATCTGTGGCAGAGAATACAGTGATTTTATCAAGCACCCCCGTGATACTTTGCTAGAATCAGGGTCTCTGTTCCTACATCATTTTGTTGCTTGAGGGAAGGAGGTGTATCACAGTCCGCGCTGCCAAGATTTCCGCGTGTAAAACATGCAAGGGAGCCGGTGTCAAAACAAACCTTTTCCTTTATTCATCCAACGCGTTTCAACGCCCTCCTGGCGTCTTCATCAGGGATACATCCACCCCTCTCAACAGCTCTTATTTATAGCCACAAACAATTATCATAAACAGTGGGTGTTTCCAAACATGTGATGTAAAAAACGTCATCAAGGCGGGGAGGGTGCTGCATTTTGGCGCACAAAACATAAAAGTACTCATAAATACATAAAAACACAGAAACAATATCATTGAGCAAATCTAAAAAAACAGTACATTAATATCATTAAAAAACTCCCTTAAAAACAATGCGGAAAAGCTTCTAAAATCATGTCCTGCATAGCATATGTAAAAAAATATAAGAGATGTCTCGGATGACGGATTGTATATGCGTGTTAAGCAAAGCATCATCTGTCACTACCAAGGATTGAACCCATGCTTGTCAAGGTGTTCATTCTTATATATAAGGTGTTAGAGCGTTGTGCTATCTGCATTGACAATATATGTGATCACTAAAAACCAAGGTTCATTTTAGAAACAAGTGCCCTCAACACTTTCTTTATATTACACAGGAAAGCCTTGGTCGGAGCAAAAACCTGCAAGGAAGACGTGATTTGAGAAAGAACAATCATAACTCCATTTATAAAGTGACTCATGAATTTTCATACAAAAAACGCAATTGTTTTTGTAAAGCAATGATGGGGAACAGAAAAAAACCTTTTCTGCTGACATATCGATTCTCATGTATTTTGATGCCTCTTAATAAAACTAAATAAAGGAATTTTCCGATATTGTTATTCTTACTGCCTAGGTGTAGGTGACAAAAAATCTGGCGAAGAACACTGGTAAGGTCTGGTAGCAGTGACTAATGAGTTTGTTCAGTCATTGCTATTGTAGTGGCGCTCCATGGGAGAGAGGTTTCACCAACACCACGCCTCAGCCGGTTCTATTCCCAGCGGAGACCGAGTCAGGAAAACACTCAATACCATGGTGGGACATGGAACACATGTTCCAAAAAACACAATTTATACTTATGACCCCCATACTGGGTTTCATGGGAAGACTAAAAGAAGTGAGCAAATTCCATCGTGCCTTGTCATACACAGGACCGTATACTGGATGGCAGACAGATGGAATGCTGATGTCATAGTGATATGGACGAAACAGCAAAGGCAATGCCAATGTACAAATATTTCCCATTGACCGCCAGCAGGGGCGCCCAAACAAACATGTACCAAAGAAAGAGGGGGGAAGCAGGTCAAAACAAAGGGAGACAACCAAAGAAACACAATCATGCCGTCTCTTCAGAAAACGGGGTGGGTCGCTCTTTATATGCCAATCCCGGGCAGAGTGAAGTGGTTGTGCAGCTGTTATTACCGGGGCCACGGGCAAAAACTGCTGAATATGATTAAGGTAATGAGAGCAAGCTCATCGATGTCCATATCTCGTGATAGTATTATGTATTTTAGTGAATAGTGTCTTTTTTTAGTGAAAAAAACAAACCGCTCTTGTAAAAAGTGATGCTTAAGTTTATCAAAATAACCAATCTCAATACAAGTATTAGTGGCAAAATGTGATTATTCAGTCACCGCTTATGTAGTGATACTTCTAGGGAGAAAACAGCACTGCTGCATTCAAAAAAATGTTCCATATGTGCTATTTCCACTGGCACAAAAAGGGGTTTGGATGTTTGATACGGCTCTTGATACTAGGGCCGCAACAAAACCCTGCTGGATATAATCAAAAAAAGTGAAGAACTCATCTGTACCCATGTTCCGTGGTGATAATGTATGTTAGTGATTAGTGTGTATTACCCAGTAAAAGTGACCACTCTTGTTGTAAGTCATATTAATATTGATCAATGGGCCCAATCTTTATATTAACTCTGTAATCAAATTTAATCCCCTAGGTTTTAACGTATCCAATTTATAAATCCAATATTTCTCTCTTCTCTGTAACATTTCAAATCTGTTTGGGCAATGTTTGTTTTGACACCGGCTCCCTTGCATGTTTTACACGCGGAAATCTTGGCAGCGCGGACTGTGATACACCTCCTTCCCTCAAGCATTTGATGTCGTTTCCGTAAGCGGAAACCGGTGGAAGTCCAGCAGCAGCCATCCAGGAATTTGTCCTACCAGGCTTACTAACCAGTTGTGGGGATCACAACTGACATAGGTGAGTGGCTTTTGTCTCACCTCCCGGTTCTAGTGTCTAGTGATAGGGGCACTATTGCGCCTTTGTCCCCCCCCCCCTTTTTTCTCGTTTTATCAGTTCAGCGCTGCGGTGGGAAGCTGCGTTGCACATAGGATCTTGTATCCAAGGGGACAGAGTGCGGCATAAAACTTCATACAGGAATGGATTACCTACGAGGGAGATTCGTGTCCAGGGAAAAGTTAATACAACAATCAGTAGGTGTTATGAATTTCACGACTGATGTGACTGAAACTATTGAGGATTCATTTGATGAGAACGAGATTAAACTAATGAAGGATTTGCTCCATAATTTGGACGATGCCCTACAGAAGGAGATACAATATGGGATCGATGCTCGATTCCTCACTATTTACATCCAGGAGAATATCTGCCCTAGGGGACTAAGATTGGTACTGAACTCACCATTTCCAGATGACAGTGTTTTCACTGAAAATTGGAAGTTCATTCTTCAGAAATGCATGAGTACATTGCTTAGTATACTTTGTGATAAGAGGTCAAAACTCGCTGATGAAGCCACTAGCGAGATCAATGTGTTAACCGAGAAACTGACCAAATACAATATGAGTACTGAATTCAAAAGAATTTACTCTAATATTAGCACCAGCCTCATACGGCTAGAACAGGACACTGTCATTAGAAAAACCAGGAAATTAAACAGGGACAGACAGGATTACACACAAGATAAGGTGAACGCAGAGAACAACACATTTAGAAGGAATAGGGTACCTTCTTACAATAGAGAACGTAGAGAGAGGAGTTTTTCTAATAGCACAAGGTACAATAAGGAGAAGACTGTTGACTCGAGAACCAATCAGAAAGGAACAGGAGTATCTGGGAAAATTGATGGTACCAAAACAGATATGGTGTTCAATTCCAATAGTAATAGTTCTAATAATAAAAACAAATTGGTGACAAAAACTGATATAGATTCCAACACGGAAAGTGTAGGGATAATCATCCAAAACAGTCCCGTCATTAGCAAAGATATGACCATTAATACTAACAATGGTGGCGACACTGAAATAGAAACGTTTGATGAGGAAGATGGTCTCGATAGTATTTTTTTAGATGAGCAATTTGATGAGGATGGATACTTAATTCCACAAAACAATATGGACAGCAATAAAATAAAGGAAGGAACACACACCGGCACAGTGAATGGTGCCAGTAACCAAATTGTCACTATAGCACAGGTACATAATACATCTGATGAGAAACAAATAGACCAGACTAAAGGGAAAAGTGATGAAGAGCATCTAAAAAACATCAAAGAGTTGATTGATAAAATCAATAAGGAGAAGCCACTCAGTCCCGTTAGAGTAAGCCATGACATGGGTAACAACAATAAAAACACATCTATCATAGATGGTTCCCAGATTGTCAAAGTCTCTGCTGTTACCAGTTCACAACTTGATTTAATGGGGACAGAGGATATAAACACGGTTAAGAGGGTAGTACTCGACAACTCCAGCAATAAGAATAAGGGCGTAGTACCTTTTTTATCTGCGGCCAAACCATTGGCCCAAAATATCACAAATTTTTTCAGCCCCATCACAGGCAAAAGGAAAAAAGAGGAAGTAGAGGGAAAGGGAAGAAAAAAAGTCAAGATAAGTTTCAAGGATTAAAGAGTGATTCAAGCAAAGATAGCAATATAGTGAATTTGTCAGACTACACACTGACTAAGGATGAGATCAATCTATTGAGTAAAGGTTTATTGTTTTGCCCGACCACTGAACCTGAGGACTTTAGTTTATTCATAGACGTCCACCATTACATCAGGAAACTGACACTTAGGCGGCATTTTGCCTTGGGATCCAACACCAAGGGGGGCCCCACAACAATTAATGATACACGGAAGAACGAAGGCAATAAAAAATTGAGAAGTAGATCCACATTCTACCCTCTAGAAAGTAAAGGACACGCGTTGGAAACTTTTCAGGATTTGTTACTGTGTGATTTGAAAAAAAGAGAGATTAGAACATATAAATAACAGCAATGGCCCCAATAAGAGAGATAATCTAACGAAAGGAGAGAAACTAGCTATTAAAGAGCTGAGAGAAAATAGTACCATTACTATCCGGGCAGCAGACAAAGGGGGGGCAATAGTAATACAAAACAGGGCGGATTATGAGAAGGAAGCTATGAGACTACTTTCCGATAAAAAATATTATGAGCCAGTCAGTGGGGATCCATATCCCAATTTAACAAAAATTTACAATAATAAAATAAATATGGCATATGAGAAAAATATTTTAACCCTAGAAATGAAAAAATTCCTTGTCAAAAAAGAACCACCCATCCCTTTCCTTTACCATCTTCCAAAGATACACAAAAATTTAGAAAACCCCCCGGGCCGCCCTATCATCTCTGGGATTGGGAGTCTGAGCAGCAATTTGGCCGAATTCATAGATAAAGAATTACAAGGATATGTATTTACTCTGGACAGCTTCACAAAGGATTCAACGGACATCATTAGTATTCTACAACAATTGGCATGGAAGGAATCATTCATTTTTCTCACAATGGATGTTAATTCTTTATACACTAACATTGGACACAAATTGGGACTACTATGTGTGGAATATTTTTTGAAAAATGACCCGCTGAGAGAAGCAGCAAGCATAGAGTTCATACTGGACGGTTTGTCATTTGTATTAGAGAACAACTACTTTACCTTTGGGGGCATGATGTACCACCAAAAGTTTGGCACAGCCATGGGGTCTAAAATGGCATGCTCGTATGCAAATTTGGTCATGGGTTTGTTTGAAAAAGTGTACATTTATGGTAATATGCATAGGAACGGTTTGGTTCTGTATAAAAGATACATTGATGATTTGTTTTTTATCTGGGATAGGGAACAAGGGGTAATCAGCGACTTCATAAAAGAGATAGAGAATAACGATTGGGGGTTCAATTTTGAGTATAGCATGAATGACACTAGCATCAATTTCCTTGATTTGGCAATATTTGTAAAAAATGGTGAAATACTCACTAAGACCTTCTTTAAACCTACTGACCGCAATTCATACATCAACTACAATAGTGGGCACCATAAAAATTGGTTAAATAACATCCCAGCTGGACAGTTCAGGAGGATAAAAAAGAACTGTTCTTCCAGTAGTGACTACTCAGAGCAATCAAGAATTCTATCCAAAAGATTTGCAGAGAGAGGTTACCCTAAAAAATTAATTAGTAGAGCACGGGAACACTTCAGGGACATCTCACAGAAAAATCTATTGACACCCGCATTCAGAAATAAGGCAGAGAACACCAAAAATTGGAATTTTGTCACTACTTATAATAAATATCACCGGGAAATAAGAAAATCCATAATGAAACATTGGCATATCCTGAGAAACGATGTAATTCTGAAGGAAATAATCCCAGAAGTCCCAGGTATCATTTTTAGAAGAGCCCCCAATATTAAGGGTAAAATAGCCCCAAGTAGGTTGAGACGGCTATCTCCTGATGTAGAAGAGAAAACAACATCGAGAGGGACCAAAGAGTGTGGGCGAAAGAAGTGCCTATGCTGCAGAAATATACAGCAAAGAACTTCTTTTTCATCCTCTAGTAACAAAGAAACGTTCCAGATAAAACAACCAATGACATGCACGACGAGATATGTCATTTACCTACTTGAATGTCCCTGCGATAGACAATACGTAGGGAGAACAATTAGACCCCTTCATGAGCGGCTTAATAAGCATCGCTCCAATGTTAAGAAGGGCTTTAAACAGCATGGCGTTTCTTTCCATTTTGATGCATACCATAATAGAGACCATACGGCACTGAGAGTGACGCCCATTGATCATGTAGGAGAACATTGCCCAAACAGATTTGAAATGTTACAGAGAAGAGAGAAATATTGGATTTATAAATTGGATACGTTAAAACCTAGGGGATTAAATTTGATTACAGAGTTAATATAAAGATTGGGCCCATTGATCAATATTAATATGACTTACAACAAGAGTGGTCACTTTTACTGGGTAATACACACTAATCACTAACATACATTATCACCACGGAACATGGGTACAGATGAGTTCTTCACTTTTTTTGATTATATCCAGCAGGGTTTTGTTGCGGCCCTAGTATCAAGAGCCGTATCAAACATCCAAACCCCTTTTTGTGCCAGTGGAAATAGCACATATGGAACATTTTTTTGAATGCAGCAGTGCTGTTTTCTCCCTAGAAGTATCACTACATAAGCGGTGACTGAATAATCACATTTTGCCACTAATTCTTGTATTGAGATTGGTTATTTTGATAAACTTAAGCATCACTTTTTACAAGAGCGGTTTGTTTTTTTCACTAAAAAAAGACACTATTCACTAAAATACATAATACTATCACGAGATATGGACATCGATGAGCTTGCTCTCATTACCTTAATCATATTCAGCAGTTTTTGCCCGTGGCCCCGGTAATAACAGCTGCACAACCACTTCACTCTGCCCGGGATTGGCATATAAAGAGCGACCCACCCCGTTTTCTGAAGAGACGGCATGATTGTGTTTCTTTGGTTGTCTCCCTTTGTTTTGACCTGCTTCCCCCCTCTTTCTTTGGTACATGTTTGTTTGGGCGCCCCTGCTGGCGGTCAATGGGAAATATTTGTACATTGGCATTGCCTTTGCTGTTTCGTCCATATCACTATGACATCAGCATTCCATCTGTCTGCCATCCAGTATACGGTCCTGTGTATGACAAGGCACGATGGAATTTGCTCACTTCTTTTAGTCTTCCCATGAAACCCAGTATGGGGGTCATAAGTATAAATTGTGTTTTTTGGAACATGTGTTCCATGTCCCACCATGGTATTGAGTGTTTTCCTGACTCGGTCTCCGCTGGGAATAGAACCGACTGAGGCGTGGTGTTGGTGAAACCTCTCTCCCATGGAGCGCCACTACAATAGCAATGACTGAACAAACTCATTAGTCACTGCTACCAGACCTTACCAGTGTTCTTCGCCAGATTTTTTGTCACCTACACCTAGGCAGTAAGAATAACAATATCGGAAAATTCCTTTATTTAGTTTTATTAAGAGGCATCAAAATACATGAGAATCGATATGTCAGCAGAAAAGGTTTTTTTCTGTTCCCCATCATTGCTTTACAAAAACAATTGCGTTTTTTGTATGAAAATTCATGAGTCACTTTATAAATGGAGTTATGATTGTTCTTTCTCAAATCACGTCTTCCTTGCAGGTTTTTGCTCCGACCAAGGCTTTCCTGTGTAATATAAAGAAAGTGTTGAGGGCACTTGTTTCTAAAATGAACCTTGGTTTTTAGTGATCACATATATTGTCAATGCAGATAGCACAACGCTCTAACACCTTATATATAAGAATGAACACCTTGACAAGCATGGGTTCAATCCTTGGTAGTGACAGATGATGCTTTGCTTAACACGCATATACAATCCGTCATCCGAGACATCTCTTATATTTTTTTACATATGCATATGCAGGACATGATTTTAGAAGCTTTTCCGCATTGTTTTTAAGGGAGTTTTTTAATGATATTAATGTACTGTTTTTTTAGATTTGCTCAATGATATTGTTTCTGTGTTTTTATGTATTTATGAGTACTTTTATGTTTTGTGCGCCAAAATGCAGCACCCTCCCCGCCTTGATGACGTTTTTTACATCACATGTTTGGAAACACCCACTGTTTATGATAATTGTTTGTGGCTATAAATAAGAGCTGTTGAGAGGGGTGGATGTATCCCTGATGAAGACGCCAGGAGGGCGTTGAAACGCGTTGGATGAATAAAGGAAAAGGTTTGTTTTGACACCGGCTCCCTTGCATGTTTTACACGCGGAAATCTTGGCAGCGCGGACTGTGATACACCTCCTTCCCTCAAGCATTTGATGTCGTTTCCGTAAGCGGAAACCGGTGGAAGTCCAGCAGCAGCCATCCAGGAATTTGTCCTACCAGGCTTACTAACCAGTTGTGGGGATCACAACTGACATAGGTGAGTGGCTTTTGTCTCACCTCCCGGTTCTAGTGTCTAGTGATAGGGGCACTATTGCGCCTTTGTCCCCCCCCCCCCCTTTTTTCTCGTACATCATTTTGTTCTCAGATCAGCACAAAAACCTGGTGAGATTAATATTAAAGGATCAAACAGTGACTTGCAGAGTAGCTATCTTCAACAGGTTGCATTAGCAAAATTAGCATTTTGCCAATAAGACTCCATACACATCTAGTCTCTGTAAGGAGAGTCGGTCACCCACAAAGCCAAGCTGGTCTGGTAACACCACATCTTTAAAACCATAGACGCAGAGATTATAAAAGTGACCTCTAGTTATTAGACAGTGAAATATTATTCTGTCTATACATATTGACTTACTGATGTGTGGAATTAAAAGCCATCCTTTCCAGATTAGTGAATAACTCTCATCATGTACACATGAGATCCAGACAAAGGAAAAATCAATGCTGATCGACCCCTTGTTGAAAATCACAGTTGTGATAAATCACATAAATCAGCCAATTACATCCAGAAGATAACCTATTTACACAATCCCAGTATTGCTCTATTCAGACGCAGATTGTCTTATGATCTCCAGCCTTAAAGGGTTTGTCCAGGCAAAATGAAGATTTCCGTGGAGGCATGGAACGTTTAAAAGCGTAAAACTTCCCGGGATCCATCGCGTGCCGTTTAGAGGTCGGCATTTACACCAGAACGAATTCATTTTTCTGGGATAGCCATTTAAGTATAAATGTTATGTCTACATTTGAAACCATTTGTTTTCTTTATTGGTCCAATTTATCTAAAAATTACACATAAAGCAACAATAGTTTGTTAAGTATTAAAAAAACTTCTCTATCATTTTTGTCTTGACAGCTCTTATGCAGCCTGGGTCGCGATGGTAACAAACAAACCCCATTTAATCTAATTCAGCGGTCATACTGCCTTCCATAACTAGTCTATTTTATGGCAGCGTATATTTGGTGGGTTTAGAAGATGTAGCAGGCAAATAGAAGGAAGTGTGTCTGCAGAATGAAAGTATAAAGTGTTCATCTGTGGTCAGTTACCATTGAGAAGAATAGTCCTGCATAGGAGCTGGAGAAAGAATTCTTTACAAAAAAACATTGGAAAGTTATCTTGTGTTTCCTGTTAGATACATTAGTCAATAAAAAATTAATATAATGGTAAAAAAAAAAGCTCAAAAATTAAAGTTTGATGGGAGAAAAAGTTAGAATGTTGACCATGCATCTGTAATCAGCAAGTTATATACAGCGGGTGAAATAAGTATTGAATGCGTCACCAATTTTCCAAGTAAATTTAGTTCTAAAGGTGCTATTGACATGTATGTCTCATCAGCTGTCGGTAACAACCCATCCATTACACACAGTCAAAGAAAATCTAACCATAGATGTCTATATAAAGGACGTTACGTAATAGTGAGAAATGATAGAGGGAAAAAGTATTGATCACATGAAACAGATGCAAAAAGCCATGGAAAGTCATGACACCAGTTGAAATCTGTCAAGTAATTATATAGAATTCCTGCCACTTAGTGACATAGAATATCAGCAGTTTCAACTGATGGCCTAGAAAAATGTGCCTCATTATCAAGATGCCACACAAGAAACATCAAATGATTAGTAAAACCAGTGAGCCATCGCAAGACCTTCGCAACATTATTGTTGCAAAAGATACTAATGGCAATGGTTACAGAAGAATTTCTTAACTACTGAAGACTGTGAGCCCTCGCGGGCAAGGCCCTCTCTCATCCTGTACCTGTTTGTGCCTTGTATTGTTGATAACTATTGTACTTATCTATGTATACCCTTTTTCACACGTACAGTGCCATGGAATAAATGGTGCCATAATAGCAAACAATAATACTGAAGGTTCCAGTGAGCACTGCTGGGGTCATAATCCAGAAGTGGAAAGAACATAATTTCACTATAAAGTGGCCAAGGCCAGGTGTTCCCTGCAAGATTTAAGACAGAGGAATATAAAGTATTATCCAGAGTTGTCCAAGAGCCAAGAAACACTTGTGGAGAGCTACAGAAAAAACTTTGAACCAACAAGTACAATTGTTTTAAAGAAACCAGTAAGTTGTGCACTCTCCCACCTTCCATGGTCTGTATGCACGTTCACCACACAAGACTTTGCAGAACAAAAAGCATGTTCAAGGGTAATTAACCCCTTCACGGCATCCGTCACATCTGTATGGTGTCATGTGACACGCATTTTCACAAACCCGTAAATACATTTATAGCTTCGAAAGTTCCGGTCACTGTGTTACATTTGTTTCAAAGCCTATAACACTACCATGAGTTTATAAAATTTGATTTTACCCTGTTGACACAACATCCTTCTATAGTCTAATGCACTCTGCAGGACTTACGCATACCGTTACATTATTAATTTGTGCACCAGTAAGACTAAAAGCAGTATTATCCTTGCTATAACTATACCAATAGATAATTTAATGAGGGGTGTAGTTTCCAAAATGGGGTCACTTGTGGGGGATTTCACTGTTTAGGCATATCAGGGGATCTTCAACAGCGATATAACGCTCACAGACCATTCCGTCAAAGTCGGCACTCCAAACATCATTCCTTCTTTTTGGAGTTCGGAAGAGTGTCCAAACAGCAGTTTCCCCATCATATTTGGGGTATCAGCATTCACAAGAGAAATTGCACAACAAATTTTGGGGTTCATTTTCTTATGCTATCCTGGTTAAAATGAAAACAATTGTGACTAAACGAACATATGTAACATGTTACTTTTATTTTCATGGCTCAATGTTTTAAAAGTCTGTGAAGCACCTTGGGGTTCAAGGGGCTCACCACACATCTAGATATATTTATTTAGGGGTCCAATTTCCAAATTAAGGACTCTCCAAACATGACATATGGTGTCCACTATCAATTCCAGCCAATTTTCTGTTTCAAAAGTCAAATGTTGCTCCTTCCCTTCCAAGTCCTTCTGTGCATCCAAACAGTAGTTTACACCACATATGGAGCATGAGCGCACTCAGGGGAAATTGCACAACAAATTGGTGCATTTTGTTCCACTACTCCTGGAAAAATAAAAAAAATTGAGGCTAAAGTAACACTTTTATGGAAAAAGTAACATTTTGATTTTCTCTTTGCACTTTGCTTTAAAGAGGATCTGTCACCCCCCCCCCCCCCATCACGGATGTGAATCTATGTGCAGCACTGAATGCAGCATGTATGCTGCATTCAAGAAAGGGGTCCCCTATGTGTGTGTGGGGCTTGTACCCCGAGATATAGGCTTTTATAAACTTACAGTTAGAAGCCATGGAGGCAGGCCTTGTGCTTGGAGCCACCTCGCTCCAAGGAGGCATTTCACACCCCCTGCATCTCTGTTCCGCCTTGTTTACAAGCCCTCGTCACCTCCCTCCTGCCAGTCATTTCTTCCTCGTCTGCGCCTCCTTGTGCTGCTTGACGCAGAGCAAGGTATAGCTTCTTGCGGTCCCGGCTGCCTGTCCCTCCTCCTGCTGTGACGTCCTCTCCCTTCCCCGCCCTGCTCCATGTTATGCTGTATACACGGAGCAGGGCAGGAATCCTGCGCTTGCGCAGAAGTCCTCCTCAAGCAGGGCTTCTGATAATGAGCTTGAAAAGGGCTTCTGTGCAAGAACAGGATTCCTGTCCTGCTCAGTGTATACAGCATAACAATGCCCACACACACATGGGGGACCCTTTGCCTGCACGTCAGTGCTACACTTAGATTCACATCCATGGGGGGGGGTGACAGGTCCTCCTTAATTCCTGTGAAGCACCTGAAGTGTTAATAAACCCCTCGAATGTGGATTTGAGAAGTTTAAGGGGTGCAGGTTTTAGGATGGTGTCACTGTTGGTCATTTTCTGGTGCATAGACCTCTCAAAATCACTTAAAATGTTATGGGGTACCTAAGAAATATTTTTCTAAATTTTGTTACAAATTGCTGATAAAGTTTTAACTTTTCTAACTTCCTACCACCCCCACCGCCCCCCCCCCCCCAAAAAAAAAGCAGGTTTCAAAAATGATGCTGATGTAAAGTACATGTGATAAATGTTATTTATTATCTATTATTATAACTATAACTACCGTGTTTCCCCAAAAATAAGACACCGTCTTATATTTTTTTTTGGTCCCAAAGATGGTCCATGTCTTATTTTCGGGGGGGGAGGGGTCTTATATACAGCCCCACTGCAGCCTCCCATACACACACAACACACACACTACACAAGCACGCACCCATACACATCACACACCCATACACACACACATACCCATACACACACACACATACCCATACACACACACACATAACCATACACACACTCATATACCCATACACACAAACCGATTTTTACCAGTGTCTCCACGCTCTCCGGTGGCCCCCGCTCTCCATGCTCTCCCCGCTCCATGGTCGCCTCCGCTCTCCAGTGTCCGCGCTCTTCCCGCCCCACGGTGGCCTCCGCACTCCGTATTCCCGCTGTAGCTGCAGATCTCCGCCCAGGTCAGGAGCCCTGCGCCAATTACAGTGCAGGAATCGTGAGCCAATCACAGCCCAGGAACCGAGAGCCAATCAGAGGCCATGCATGATGTCAGCTGGCCGCGGATTGGCTTGTGGTTCCTGGGCTGTGATTGGCTCACGGTTCCTGCACTGTAATTGGCGCAGGGCTCCTGACCTGGGCGGAAATCAGCAGCTAGAGCGGGATTCAGGAGAGCAGGGGGCAGCCGGAGAGCAGGGGGGCCACCGGAGAGCAGGGGGCCACCAGAGAGCGCGGACACCGGAGAGCGGAGGCCACCACAGTCCGCAGGTACGCCTTATAATCGGGGGATGCCTTATATTAGGAGGTAGGGTGCCCCCCCAAGCATGCCTTTCTTTCGGGGGCCATCCTATTTTTGGGGAAACACGGTGTCTGGTTTAAGGGCATAAAATGATAAATTTTAGAATTGTGTAATTTTCACCAAATTTGGACGGATTGAACATTTAGGATTACGAACTCTTAGTTTGTAATGGATAAAATCTTTTAAAAAAAATTTATAATCAGAGTCCTCAGGGGATGATACCTTTTAATGGATAACTGAAAAGGTGGTAACAAAGAGCAAGCTTTTGAGATTCTAAGGTCTCTTTATCAGCCTCAATAATGTTACAAATTCTGAACACACATATATATACAAATGGAGGGTTGGATAATGCAGTAAATAAAGACAGGTAATGTGAAGCAGAATATAGTGCTCAGTCTTGTGAGGGGAGAAGAGCAGTTGGGGCAGTAAATATCAGCATTATGAATTAAGAGGCACAATAGTTTTATGTCCTTTGATTAGTGGTGGTTCAAGATTTGAAGATTCCTCAAATTGATGTAGAAAGACATAAATCTAAGTGACACATTCATTCCTGTTCTGAATATGTCAAAGGTCATCATAAGTTTATATTCTCAGACTCTCCTGACTCTTTGGGATTTGAAGTTACCTTTCAAAACTAGTATTTTCATATCCATAATCCATATATTCATAAAACCTTTTATCTATTTTTCTACAGTGGATTTTTAATTCACTTAGAGACGACCTGGGGATTTCTTGCATTACCATTGCTTTATTGTTGTGATTTCTCATATTTCTAGTGAGCTGATATTTTACCTCTATTTTTTCTTCTAACAAAAACACCATACCAACAGTTTAGTTTGGAGGTGGGAACATCATGATGTGAGGCTGTTTGTCAGCATACGCCACTGGAAAATTTCATATGGTTGAGGAAAGGATGAATGGAGAAGTGTACCGAGACATTCTTGATAAAAATTTGCTGCCATCTACCAGTGTCAAGATTTAATAAGGGTAGAAAGGTCAGCAAGATGATCCCAAACACACAGCCAAGGAGATTCTGAATTGTTTTCACAGAAAAAAAATAAAGCTGCTAAAATGGCCCAGGCAATCACCTGACCTGAAGCCAATAGAATATGTATTGAAGGAACTAAAGCTCAAAGATCATATAAGGAGCCCATGGAACCTTCAAAGATTTGAAGAGTGTGTGTGTGGAATTGGCCAAAATCACAACTGAGCATTGAATGCCACTAGGCAGGAGGTGTCTTGAAGCTGTCATCACCAACAAAGGCTCTTGTAGAAAGTATTAAATACATTTCATAAAGCGTGCTCAACACTTTTTTTCCTGTCATTTTCATGAGTACAATAAACTCAAGTTCTTGACATTTTTGGCTTGATTTCTTTGCCTGTGTGAATTGGATGGGTTGTTACCAACATCTGGTGAGAAATTCAAGTCAGTGACACCTTAGATTTCCTTACAAAATTATTGACGTGTTCAGTACTAAATTCACCCATTGTAGCAGAGTTAAAGGGAACCAACCACCTCAGATCACCCTAATACACAGTTAGTCCCTGCACCCTAAGGATACCTTTCCAGCACTGTTTTTGTGTAAAATCTTGCATTAGTATAACTGATATAAAGAGTTTATAAACTTACTACACAAACTTACACAAAAACAGTGCTGGAAAGGTATCCTTAGGGTGCAGGGACTAACTGTGTATTAGGGTGATCTGAGGTGGTTGGTTCCCTTTAACTGTATACATATTTTTATTGTAAGAGATGCAGTGTAATTTGTACATTTTATTACGTCATTTATTCATTCATATCTCTGCTTACCAACAAGTCCTATGGCTGCTGGACTCAATTATCGAACCTTCTCCTGTATGAGGCTACAGGGTTTCCATGAAAGACTAAAGATAAGGGTCCGCAATGTCTTTAGAATAGATTAAACACAATTGTATCAATGTTTGATTTAATAATGTGCCAGCGAGCGAGCATCAGCTTAGCAAACTGCTACAAAAGACCGGAAATCAAAAAACACAATCAGGATGGGATTTCATAGGATATTACAAAATTAATCCATTCGCTCGCTAAGTATCTGCATTATAGAGGGCACCGCTGAAAGCACTGTAAGTGAAAAACATGAATTGTGTCAGCATGACACATATAAGGGCACAGAAAGGTAGAGGTAAAGCGGTTATTCCACCAATGAACTACATTTTAATGAATAAATCTAGAAATAAAAATAATTTCCACAGCTGGATGTGTTCAAGAGAACCTGTCAGCAGGATTTGCTAACTAAAATACAGAAAGGGCCATATTGGTATTATTACACTGATTAAAATTATACCTGCGGTGAAAAAAATCTGTTTCATAGATTTTGTGCAATGAGTGTTTGACGTTTTGTTGTAATCATAGGTTTGTGCAATGGGGAGGGTCTGTTGGTATTGTTATCAGCTCACTCTGGCCCCTCCGCTGCCTCTGGCATCTTTATAATCTTCCTGGTTCAAACTTGTCGCTTGCGCCGTCTTAGCCAGTGGCAGCGCATGCGCACATTGATTGTGCAGCATTCCTCAGGAAAATTACACTGGTGGTGGCACATGCACAGATTTGGATCTCAGCTGAATGATGAGCTGTCAATGGCACCATTTTCCTGAAGAATGCCAGGAGGTCAATGGCAGTGTCTGGGACAACGCAAGTGCGAAAATTAAACTGGATAGATGATAAAGACAGCAGAGGCAGCGGGATGGTGCTGAGCACAATACCCACTGTCCCATCCCGATGCACAAAGCTATGATCACAAGAAAATGTCAAATTCATTACACAAAGTCTACAAAATGTATTTAACCCCAGCGATCATTTTAATGACTGTAACATCACCAAGATGGCTGACAGGTTCTCTTTAAAGAAAAAATGTTCCTGTGCTGAGATCTGGTGTTCCTGCCTCGGCCGCTGGGAGGCGCCGGATTCCTTCAGCTGATGGTGCCGGTAATAGGAGGGCCTTGTCCTCATATGGACCTGCTCCTTCGACATCGGCCTCTGTTGCTGCCGTGTTTCTCCTTTGAGAGATGTTGGTTGCAGAGTAGCGAGCCCTGCAGAGGTGTCTGATAGGCGCAGCCTTCGTTCTTCTGTTAGAAGTGGGGTGGTTGGTGCCAGTCGTGCATCATCATCTGGCCTGGTTCTAAGGGCGGTCTGGATGAGATCATCAGGCTGTGAGCTCCAGCCTATGGGAGGTAATCGCGCCCTTCAAATACATTGGAGCCTGTCTTGCAGGCCGCCAGATATAGTTTTGGTTCCCCAGTGATATAGTGTGTGTTTGGTTTTGACTCTGACCTTTGCCTGGATTTTCGACTCTGCTACCGCCTGACGATTTTGTACCTTAGCTGCCCTCTTGATTTTGACTCGGACTCCTGACTACGTTCTTCGGATCCTGATTTTTCCCTTCCTGGTGACCTTCCTGCTCTGCTGCTCATAATAGGCAGCTACCCCTTGGGCTCCACTGTAATTCCAGATCCCTGTATAGGGGTTAAGGGTCTCGGGGTTTCTCGGGGTGCTGCCTTACCAGCAGCTCAGCCTCACAGCGGATGGTCGTCACACTATCTACTATGTAGTCGCGGTGTCTGAACATACAGGGACATGGCCTGATGATTCCACATGTTCTGGGTTGTCAAGAAAGCAAAAGCGTATACAAACATCACATCTGATTCTTTCTGTAAGGTAAGACATTTGTTTTTAAAACCTGAAACCAGCATCTCTGATCTCATGCTGTGCTATATGTAAACTCTTTAACTTCCTCTCCTGCCCAGGAGATGTGATATGATCAGACCATGCCCCTGTATGGTCAGACACAGCCATTACACAGTACAAAGAGACACATATATAAGATTATCTCAGCACAGGAGATGTGGTATGATCAGACCATGTCCCTGTACAATCAGACACATCCATTATACAGTATATAGCAGGGACACATATAGAACATTCTCAGCACAGGGACATATTTCTTTCAAATTCAATTGTGGAACTTATTATTATTGCAAAATCTATTAACTAAAATGTACTTTGTTCACGGGACAATTCCTTTAAGGCCACATAAGGGAAAAACACTTAAAGGGCTGCCTTCCCTCCTTCCCAAAATAAAAAAAAAAGAAAAACTCTGCATTAAAATTGGTTTATACTATTGATTTTTTTTTCAAATGCATCTAGTATGTTGTGAAATAATAAAAAAAAAACATTTACCCACACATTACACACATGCCAGGCAGGTGTGTGATCACTGCAGCCTATTGCTGGCCTAAGCGGTGACTACCACCATTGATGGTCTGTAGTAGAGACATGTCCGTACATCCAGAACAGGATGCATTATTTTATATAATGCTGCTCAGCTTTGAAACAAAGATTCCAAAGTGAAAATCCCAAGGCGTTAATCAACCTATTATTGTAAAAACAACTGTTATAAAATCTTATTTTCAACCTTTTCATCTAATTCACTGACCCCTCCGCACCTCAGCTGTTTTCTGCCGGCCATCCTAAATGAATTAAAATTATGCAACAAGCGAGCATTACTATATAGGTCTTGAAAGGAAGCGGTGCTGAGTCTGGCTTCAGAGAAGAATACCAGAACAATCAATGCCTATGGCCATTCTTTATATGTATGTACATATGTATTTTTCTGCTTAACCAAACCTCAAGTGGTTTGGGTTGACTATTTGGAGACCACAAAGAATGGTAATACTAGGAAATTTAGTGCATTGCCGACTTCTTCAGCAGCCGTGGACTTCCGCAGAGCTGCTCTAGACAGAGATTAATGATGTGTACCATTCTATTCCTGGGAAGAAAATGAGCTTCTGGATTGTGAGATGAACTGGGGAGGGAGGGGACTCTGCTCTTGCTTAGCTGTAACGTTACATTAAAAGAGGAGCTAGTACTTTAACAAAGGCCACCTAGCAGCCTTCTTATATTCAGCGGATAGGAGATTACGACAACTACAATAAGTAGAAGACGAGTGTCGGACTGAGCTGCCAAGGGCCCAACCAGCTACATGCAAATATTACATTATCCTCAGTCACACATTTATGTGTACTTCTATGTAATAATGCACTGGGTAGATAGTTGAGTGGTTGATAAGATGCTGCTTTTCTCTGTACATGGTGAATTTAACGTAAGGGGGCCAAATACTGCTCATATTGGGGGCCAAGTGTCTCACTCCCGCACAGGGGCCAACCGGGAGATTCCCCTGTAGGTCAGTCCGAGCCTGGAAGATGAGAAGCAATTATAGAATGCAGAACGCATAGTGGTTATGTAACAAATCACCATCCACCGGAAAGATCTTCAAATAATCTTTGTAGTAAATTAATCACTTCTCAATTTCACTAACCTATGGAATCTTCTCACAAATCCTTCCTTATACCCGTCTCGTCACCTACCTGTCAGGTACCTGGAGCCATACTTTACAGTAGTACTATTATTAGTATGACCGCCTCCTCCTCTGGGACCAGGGAATGGCTCACTCTATATTTAGTCTGTAGACAGTGTATGTATTCATCGTACGCACAGCCTCAATATCTTTATGGTTGAATAGTCATGTATTGATATTACCAGAAATGTTCACTTTGCAAGCCAGGGCATTTATCTGATCACAGTAATTTCTACTTCTTCATAGACAAAATACAGGGCACATTCAGCTGTTAGATTCATACGACATAGGAATAGGGGTGTTGAGTCAGTAAGACAAACCTCCAACTCCCACTCCTCAATTTCCCTGGATCCGACTTCACGACTCCGACACCCTCATACACAGCTCTTGTTTAAGTGATACATTTATTGTAGTACAATCTGAACATCCATCTTTAATCATTATTATGATACCATAATTAAGATATTTAGATAGAACATAATAATAATTCATAATAATGACATTCAGCACATTCTGTATTGAACTACTCTACCTAATTTATTATATATTCTAGGAGTCGGACCATTTTATACAGACTTCGGTTTCCAAAACGGACACCGACTCCACGACAACGACTCCACGGCCGGCTAAAAATTTAAATATTAATTAGTTCCGCCCTAGAATTTTAACATAAAAGATGCTCCTAGTAATTGAGAAATACAGAAATGACATTTAGAACCCCTAGCATTCAGGAGAATGACATTCCAATTACTTATTACATCACAGTGGTGGAGGGAAGCAGACATAAAGGGAGACACTCCTGTAACAATGAAGCACTGTACAGTTTATGGAAAAGGCGGTATAAGTATATGGATAATTCTGCGCTCTCTCTATGTCCCATAGACTATATTGGAGAGCTCGTCAAACCTTTCTTCCCATAAAGGGGCTGTGCCACCACCAATTGTACATTTTAATTATTAGATCTTAGATTAAATATAATGTCCACAATTAGATGTGTTAAAAAAAATGTTCCAGTGCTAAGATGTACTTATAAATGTGTCCCTGTGTAATGTGTGTGTCTGACCATGCAGGAGCAGGTCAGATATACCACAGCTCCTGCACAGGAAAGGAAGCAAAAGAGTATATAGACATTACATATTCATATATTCCACAGGGGTACATTTATAAGAATATCTCGGGACAGGAGATTTTTAAACACATCCAATTGTGGAAATTATTTTTATTTAACCCCTTTATGACCAAAGGAGCATGAATTTATTGAATTAGAAACCATATTACAGCTCTGCATGGTCAGAAAATCTATTCATTACAATTACATTCATGGGTGGAAGTGTTGTCACCATTGAAATTGTTCCAGAAAATTACATTTCTCTCCTTGCAAATTATTGTAATTACACATGTTGTGTTATACACATGTTTATTTCCTTTACAAGTACTGGAACAACACAAAAAAAGCTGAAAAAAAGGCAAATCTGATAAACTCACACAACACTCCAAAAATGGGCCAAACAAAATTATTGGCACCTTTCCAAAATTGAAAGGCTCTTTACAGGGTCAATATTATTGTTTGGCACATTCAATAGGTGGCGCTAGAGTTCAAATCTACTTCCTCTTTGAAGGGGCTATTTGCATACTTAATATCCCAGAGAAGCATTGCATGGCCTATAATTCTCTAAACACCGGCTTGGAGCTCTCCACCAGGAGAAATGTTCTACCTAACTGTGGATGTGTCACTCTTGTTCAGTAGACAATTGTGCAGAATCCCCACCCATGGTTTACAGAGCTGGATGTGATACATTCATTTTGGATTTGCTTCACTATAAGCATGCCATTTTTCCTTGAAGGCCTTACAAATAGATTTCATGCTATGTTTGCTGTTGTAAGCTGAGCCTCGATGTCCTCAGGCAGAAGCTTTCAGAAGTTAAGTGCTTAGTTTGTTATACAAAAGAGATCATAGCGAACAGATTGTGGCAATTGATGCACAATGGAGAAGGCACTCACCACAATATGAAGCATGAAGACCAATTCTCCACTGTATTAATGTTTTCTTTCTAGGCTTCAAACTTTTTTCGTTCCAAAGATTTTCCATGTGATGAGTATATCAGGTTGTCTCCAGTGAGGCCACTGTGCTGGGCTACATGTAATGTATGACTGTACTGTTCATACACCAACTCTCCATCTCAGGATACTTCTAAATAGCAGTAATTGTTAATCAGTCATTTGTAATGGTCCAATTAGTCACACTTTGGCAGATTTATCAACATTTACCTCCAATTTTCCATCATAAATACATTAAAGTGTTAAAATGCTGAAAAGAAAACTCGAACTTAATATTTGAAAAGAGTTCCTTCCATCTTCATCTAAGGATATTGTTGATAGTTATTAGGGGCTGCGTCCCCCCCGTGATGATTTATCATTGACACAATAAAATTGGAGGATTTTAAAGCAAGAAAAGAAGCTTGGTGCTGGATTTATTCTTCTTCCATGTTAATTGAGTGGTTTCCAGCCACTGTGTTCCTGGCACCTGAGTTAATTCAGGATTCCGGTGAGGCACCATCTCCAACAACCCTTTCCCAAAGCATGTGTATTGTTAGATAGTGCTTGTATAGAACAGCAATGTTACAATTTACTGCTTATTAAAATGTACAGCCGTTCTTAAGATATTCAAACTTTTCTTTTGCTACCTGGGAGACCGAAAACTGTAAGCCCTGAACTAAAGCGGTCTGGGATTAGGAGGTAATGGCGCGGCTTCAAAACAATGCTTACAAGCTCAATAAAAAAGAGCTTGTAAGCACTGCAAAATGTCTGCTGTCTAGGAGCGGTGTTCGGTCTCCAAAGAAACAAGCTATAACAAAGTTGGTGTCAATATCAGAAGAAAATTTTAATAAGCAGGTCATTGCAAAATTACTTGTATTTAAAAGCACTGTCCAACTATTCCTATTTATGAAGAATAGACAAGCTGTAGACATTCAGCGCCTAAGAATGATCCAAGAAAATCCAGGATTTCTTAAAACATTACTTTATTTCTTAATTTTAAAGTGTAAAACATTCGGTCAGGCAGTTAGGATACACTCATGATTATAAAAAAGTCATAGAAACCAATGCGTTTCAACCTATAAAAGCGACCAGTGCAGCCAGAAGGACTTGATATCCAAAGGAGGTGAGCTGACAACTTATATTTTCTTTATGTTTCTGAAGTGGGGAATAGCCCTTTAAATAAGCTACTGTTTTGAGCCATAAAAGAGTTATCGAATCTTAACATTTTTGGCCTCCAGCAGTCCTAAATAACCATGGATAGGCATGTCACAATTGCCTTGGACGAAGCACAAATTGTGAATATGGCTCCTTAGGCTACGTTCACACGTGGCGTAATGGCCGCGTATTCCTGCTTTTACGCAACACTTTTTAGCACTCATGTAAAAGCAGTGCCAAAGAAAGATGAAACTTGGGAATGAGAAAGGGGGATTGGCTTCTACCACAAATGACTCTCCAGACTCCCAGGTATCCAGGGCGTGGAGGATTGGCTTTCACCCAAACTGGAATAAGAAATAAAGTTGCTGGTGCCACTTCTCAATTTCTGGTTGCTTTATTTGGTGTTAACAGTTTAAAACCATCATTGTCCCACCAAGTGGACCGTACACCAAGCGCGTTTCAGGCTTTGCACCTTAGTCGTTGGTGATTCTACGCAAAATGAACATGTATATATACACTAGTTACTAAAAATATATGGCTAAATAGGAATACATATGGAACTATGCAGAAATCATTCAAAAAAAGGAGAGTAAACAAAACACATCAAAGATAAAGTTGCTTACAATAATTACATTACTAGTAAAAATATAAAAGATCTGTTCTAAATTCAAACCATCAGGAATACGGCATACAATTTGAGTATCCAAAATTTTTCCCGATTATATAGAAGTCTCTTCCCAGTCCCCGCCCAATATGGCAGAAGACCCTCTCGATGCCCTTCACTTTTAATGTTGAAGATTCCATTATGGACATCCTTAAAAGTCTGGAGAGACCAACAGATTTGTGCATATGCTGTTGAATTGGGATTGGATGCAGGACGACTATCTCTGACATTCTCTTTTTTAATGTACAAGTGGTACAACTCACATAGTTCTTATTACAACCCACAAATGCCGCCAAATAGACAATATTGTGGTGTTGCAACTAATATAGGACTATATACAGAATTTTCCCCAGACATAGTAATGCTTGAAATTCCGTGCCTGCTCCACAAACCGGTAGAGGTTACACTACTTACCTCACATCTTAAAACCCATTGTAGTTCAACCACGTCAGTTTTTTGATGGCTCACTTGTAGAGACACTCGGAGAAATGAATGCTCGCTCTATCCCGTGATTTTCTAGGAATGGTTCTCCATCCTTCTGACAAAGTTTTATGCATTATGTCATCCTGATAAGAATTGGTATATTTACTATTCAGATGTCTCTGTGGCATTAAATGTAGCTACTGTATGATGTAACAAACACAGGTAAATTTTTATTATTATTATTATAGGTGGTGGTGTGCTGTTCCCTGTTGGACAATGATGGCTTTAAACTCTTAACACCAAATAAGCAACAAGAATTGAGAAGTGGCACCAGCACTTTATTTCTGGTAAGAAGAAGAAAGCTGCTGAATATTACCTTCCAGCAAAAGCCATAGCTTTTGCTGGAAGCTGTTTCAGACGCTACGTTTATCCACATAATTTTTGCACGCGCGCTTTCATGCAAAAGAGACCGCTAAAAAAGAATTGACATGTCAATGTTTTGCGCTTTTTCAGGCGCCTTTCCAAATAGGCTACATGTTAACAAGGACTCGGGAAAAGCACGGGTTGTTGAGCTGGAGATTATATATATATATATATATATATAACATAGCATGGTAGAGTTGGAAGGGAGCTCTGGTCATCTGATCTAACTCCCTGCTCAAAGCAGGATTAAATAGTCCCAGACAGATGTCTGTCCAGCCTCTGTGTGAAGACTTCCATTGAAGGAAACTCACCACCTCTCATGGCAGCTTGTTTCACTCGTTGATCACCCCCTGTCAAAAAGTTTTTTCTAATATCTAATCTGTGTGCTCTCCATTTTCAATCCAATTGCTTCTAGTCTTTCCTTGTGCAAATAGAATAAAGTTGTGTGACAGCCCTTGAGATATTTGTACACCACTATTAAGTCTCTTCTGACCACTTTTTTGCAAGCTAAACATTCCCAAATTCTGTAACCATTCCTCATAAGACATGATTTGCAGACCGGTCACCATTCTGGTGAACTTGTTCCAGTTTGTTGATGTCTTTTTAAAAATGTTATGCCCAGAACTGGACACAGGATTCCAGATAAGGTCTGACCAAAGTGGAGTAAAGGGAAATAATGAAGTCACGTGATATAGATTGTATGCTTCTATTAATACATCCCAGAATTGTGTTTGGCTTTTTTGCTGCTGCATCACACTGTTGACTCATGTTCAGTCTGATCTATTAATATACCCAAGTCTTTGTTACATGTGCTATTGCTTACTCCTATTCCTCCCATTCTGTATATGCCTTAATTTTTCTTGCCCAGATGTAAGACTTTGCATTTCTCTGTTATAAACTATTCTGCTATTGCTGCCCACTGCTCTAGTTTGTTTAGATCTTTTTGAATCTTCTCGATCTCTTCTCCAGTATTAGTATTAGCTTCTCCTAACTTTGTATCATAATAAATAGCATAATACTATATTTGCACTTTTTTTTCCACCTACCCACACTAATAGTTTATCAGCTATAAAACTCCTCAAATGCTCTCTTTTATTAAGAGATAAAGCATTTATTTATCATATTATTTATTATATAATTATATATATATATATATATTATATTATGTGCATGTACCATATACAGCTACAAAGCTATAAAGCAAATAAAACAAAATATTTCAGCACACTGAGAATTTACAGCAACCCAAAAAACTTAAATTCTACTCCAGGCAGCAGGATGCAAATCAATCTCTGGTGTGAAAGTAATATTTATCAAATGAATCAATACAGCAATACTGTCCATCTAATTAGTTCGAACTTGGTGGCAAAAAAGACGGTTGCTTGACTACATCTGTATGAAATATATTACTATATTAAAATTATTAAACAAAAATAATTTTAAAAAAAGTTGATTACCGTAGGAAAAAATGTAGAGAATGTTTTCACTGAACTACAAACCTCCCCCAACCTCCCCTCTAAAAAAATGATGAATGTACTTATTGGGCCTCATAAATAACAGTTTGAACTTAGCAATTAGTGACCTTTCCGGTATATCAAAGGCAAAAAAATATGATCCCTTCATACAGACACCATACATATCAACAGTACAAGTGCCTTGTGTCCACCACCGACAATATCTACTTGGCTTTCTCTGGGTCTTTGAGCTAATCCTCCAAACAAGCCATCTATTAGCTGTCTGTTGACCTACATCTCGTCTTGGGACCTGGAGAAGGAGGATAGTTTTTCATCATATTACATAACGATGTCTGGCACGGCAGAGTGTGCAATTCATTACCGTCTTGTTTACTTGACAAAACCGCTATGTTTGAACAACACACATAAATTATGTATAGGCCATTTAAAAGTCATAATTAGTCGCTGCTCAGGTTTAATCGTGCCAGCAGCGATGTAATCCAACTCTTCCATGGCTGGAGGGAAAGGCTACAACGGATACTGTACTCACAGGCTGATTTCTATTTGTGTAATGCATAAAAATAACAGAGGGAAATGTAGACAAACCGCTGCACATGCTTTAATAGAATTCTTTCATTTAATTTTAATGTATTCTTTTTTTTTTAAAAAAAGGAGCAATGTATTCAGAGTAATCATAAATTATAATACAGTACAAATTATATAGATTAAGAATATTTCTAAAAATTGTAAAAAAGATGGTGACAATTTTATCTGACATGCGCGAAGATGCATAAAGACCGCAAAAAAATACAAATAAAAGTATGGAGTTGAGATTAGAGATGAGCGAACCTTTCAAGGTTCGGTTCAGGTCACCGAACTCCCCGTGTTTAGCAAACTGCTTTGGTTTCGGTGTTCGGGTGCTTTACATTTGCAAAGCACTGGAGCGAGGATCACTGTGGTCAGGTACAGTTGGTGTTTGGCCCATTGTGAGTTGTGTGTAGTGTTTAATCGGCTCACACTAGGCTACCACAGTTTTTGGGTGTAGTATGTGCTCAAAATTAATTTGAAGAAAAAAAAAAACGCCCTCATACCCCTGGAATGTTTTTACTTATGGCTGACTGTATGTGGGCAGAGAGGTGAACTGCCAATCAGTGGCTTCCATCGAGGTTGGGGTCAACTTCGTGGGGTCACAAGCAATGCGCCAAACAGTTAGGCTGCACCACCCGAACCCGAACTTCAAAGGCTTCACCCATCACTAGTTGAGATCACATCCATTAAATAGAAGTGGCAAAGCCTGCGGAGGTCCCCCTTTCTTCCCTGGTCAAGTCTTCTAACATCATACACTCTTTTTCTCCCCCTCAAGGAACAGCTTAGGTTCCAAGAATTGTAAATTATCTCCGATTCATGGCATGTGCGTAACTTTCTGATTAGTGGGGACTGATCACTGGGAGCCATTAATCCCAAGAAATGAGCTCTGCAGAACTCCATCAGAATGGAGCAGAGACTGAGCGTGTGACACCATTACATTTTTTGTCAATTGCACCGCTAGAAACAGCTGTGTGCAGCTAGGAGTATATGGAACTGTAATCTAAAAGGGGTTACCCACTCAAATGCTAAATCTGCAATTGGGGAGCCATCAGGGTAAAACAATCAGAAAATAAAAAAAAAAAAAAAAAAAAAAAAAGGTATAATCACCCCTCTGCCCTTCAGGCTCTGCAGTACCATAAGCATTGATGTCACCAATCACCAGTGACTCCTTACTCGGCAGTCAATAAGTGGCCTCTTCATTCAAGGCACTAGTGGTCGGTAATCTAATCGGTTCCAGTCTGGCATAGGTCGTCAATGCGGCGGTCACATGACAGCTGCAGCCTCCTAGTATTACATCAAAATAGAAGTCCACTCTGACCGAAAGTGACAACAATATGACGAGATAGCCAGTACTGACAGTGACAAAATAGGAGAAACTTCACCAAACTGAGATTTTGAGTCGTGGAGAAGGTTTTTCTTTTAAATTATATAATGTATAGTTTAGCTGTTAAGATAGGATTGTTCAATAATGGACAACGCTTTTACAATAGTATATGGCATATGACAAAATGGTTGTCTAATCCTCAATCTTCCTCAGCACAAACTCTCAGCTTCTTGCTTGCCGAGACGTGGTGTACTCCTGAATTTAGCTTGGACTAAAGTCACAAATATGATGTTGGCCCGAGCTGTGTACTCTCTCATGCTGGAGCCAGCTTTGTCTGCAACATTAGAGGAGAGGAAATGCACTAAATTGGCCAGGTCCAGCAATACAGCCTGGTTCAGAGCAGAACTTACAAGCTCCATTGGAAAGACTGCAGTGGTGGCCAGTAACCTAGGAAAAGAACAGTAAACAATAAAATGAAAGGGGTTGTCCGGGAGTTTAAGATTGATGGCTTATTCCTATGCTAGGCAATTAATGTCTAATTCATGGGGTGTGATACGTGGCACATCCACCAGTCAACGATGGCCAGAAATATTTAGTTTTGGAGCTGCACAGCTCCATCAACAGAATAGTGGTCGTGGCTGGGAACTGCATATCTGCCCCCTATTGATTTGAATTGGGGGCAGATATGCAATATCTAGCCATGGCCAATATACAATTGACAGAGATGTTCCAACTGCAAAACAAAGCAATTCTGGTCACTGTCGACAACAGCAACAGCTGATCGGTGGGGGTGCCGATGTCACACCTTCCTCCCCATCCTGATCAAACTTTGGTTGTCCAATCCTTAAGATAAATCATCAGTCTAAAAATCCTTTTATCCTTGAGAATAGGAGGGGGTGGGTCTTCTGATAACTAGAAAATTGCAAATTGCTTTGTTTTACAATTATTCAGCAATTTTAACCACAAAAAAATAATATCAGGGTTTATTGTTACAATCATGTAAGCTTTTTCTCTGTAGAGAACACTAAGGCGATGACAATCTTACCCACCTTTGATTGTACCATGGCTGCCGCAGGATCAGAAAGCTATGTGGATCTCACTTTTATATGAATTAAGTTTAACGTAATGTATCTGATAAAGTATTTAGGAAGAAGAGTAAAAATGTAATCCTAGGATTGTCATGTTGTGGAAGTGTGAGTCTTTCTACCTTTCGCATTCCAAAGTACAGCATTTGCTCTGAACTGGCACTAAGTATTATCTTACCTTGCAGGTGTCAGTAGTAACATTACCCTACTGTACAGTACAGGCCAATCCCACTTATCTGTACCGGTGAGCACTCCTCTATGTCCGATATTTCTACCCTGTAGCTTTGCTTGCTTTGTACGTCAATGACTGTCATCTACCGGTCAAGCGTCAGGAGCAATAAAATTTTAATGATACCTCAAGAAATTTAAGCTTGTGCTGCCCAACTGAGAAACCGCACATGTAAAGCCGGCTGGGTTGAAGTAAAACTGTAACCGCACGACTCAACATTCAAAAGAGATGAAAAATAAATTGCAAAAAAAAACAAAACATTGTAAGTCTACTTCACACATCTCATTTTTGGGGGATTCTTTTCTAAATAAAGAAGGCAATAAACAGGACTTTTTTTTTTTTAGTCCAAAACATCTTTGCATAATTTTGAAAAAAATATATAAAACTTCCAGGAAAATGAAGGATATTTTAATAAACCTATAACTTTGTCCTTAATCGAGTTTGTTTCCATTGGGGACTTTTTTATTCTTATGTATATAATTTTGGCTAAAAATTTTTTTTGTTATTGGGTTTCGATAAACAAATTTCACCATAAGGTTATGTTCACACACAAGGTTTTGCTGCAGTAAAAACACAGCAAAACTTTAGAGGTTTCTTGTAAATCCAGGTTACTTGATAGCAGAAAATCTGCTTTTTTGCTGCGTTTTTACAGCATGTTTTCTGCGTTTTTGTCCATAGAACACTGAAAAAACCCAGAAAACAACTGACATGCTTATTTTCAAAACGCAGCAAAACCTGCTTCCGCAAAGCATTGGTTTCCGCAAAGAAATAAAACCAATGTGTGTGGACAGCTTTTCCCTGAATCAGATAGGGCTTTACTGGGAATCAAAAAGGCAGGTTTAGATTAGCATAAAACGAAGATGAAAACGAGTTCAAAAATGCAGCGTGTGAACATAGACTTCTATAGCCCACGTGTTGCACTGTCTATTGTTGGCTGCAGGATGAGGTAACTGAGAAGCCATCAGTGAGCTCATTCTGATGATCCAATGGGGGAGTTTGTAACCTATTTGTCTTTATTTTAGCTCCACTTAGCTGATTTAGGACCACAAACATCATCAAAATTGAAACAAAGAGCCTTCTAGGACTAGGTGGAGATTTAGTCTATAATTATATTTATTGTTCTTTCAAACCTTATGGTATATATTGCATAACTTTATCCTTTATTCATGTCATTGTTTGCTTGTTTATTTAAATTTGAAAATGTGTCTTTTAATTTTTATTTGATTTTGTTTTTGGTTTAATTAATTAATTAATTAATTAATTAATAATGACCAGAACCAACTCTGAAACTGATGATGTATAATAACGATTGGTCATTACTGGTATAATGGCGGGATATCGTTGTACGATTTCAATCAAAAGTCACGTGGTTCAATCGTTAGAGCCGAAATCGTGCCTGCGTTGTATGGTGTGAACGTCCAATACGATGCAGGCACGATGTCAATGCGATATCGGGGATTGAATGAGCGTGCTATTCAATGCCCCGATATTGCATAGCGATTGAAGCCGGATCGTGCTGTGTAAACGCCCAACTACGATGCGATTTGAAACGTCACCCATTCACTCCCATGTTAAGTATGCGATCCTGGATTGGGAGGCGGAGACATCGCACGGACGTTGTATTCCGATATCGCAGCGTCTAAACATTCAATGCGATGCGGGAGAAACGTGCACTAAATGCGCGCTCCCGCGCCATTGAACTGCGATATCGGATCATGCTTGAAGCGTGTAAAGCCACCTTAAGGGTACCTTTACACACGGCTACATTTGTAGCTTGTCACCAGGTAACTTACTGGTTGCAGTGAAATCATGGATACATGATTCCATTTGTACACAGCAACAAGATAGAACCATGTATCCATGATTTCACTGCAACCAGTAAGTTACCTGGTGACAAGCTACAAATGTAGCCGTGTGTAAAGGTACCCTTAGGGTTGTCAATTCTAGCTTGTTGACCTCTTGTAATAACCCTTGCAGTGTCTAAGTTTGAACATACTTTGTACATTGATTGTATATTTTGGATTTGTCAACCTTAAAATCTCAATAAAAATGATTTGAATCGGGAAACAAAGAGCCTGAAAAAGCAAAACAGTGCAAATTTTAAGTCAAATAGCAAATATTACATTTTAGCTTCAAATACATGACATCAGTAAAGTAACTAAAATGTCTCCTGAGATAAACACCTTTAAAGGAGACATGATTGCATCTCTGTGGAAACGGTAAATCATAATGGAATGTATCAATACTTTCTACCGCAAGTGTCTATAATTGTTGTGTCTTGACAGTAAGCGGCTGTTCACACAGGGTTATCCTCAGAATGCCTGAAGAAAGGATTTCACAATTGGCAGGCTCACTATTGTGTCCGTCTAAAAAGAAAGGAGAGGAAACTATGACAAAACGTATTTTCCTAGCAATATGCTTCATGGTCAGCTTACGGTCAGACATTTGCTTGTGGTCCAGCTCCACACGGAGGAGCCATGGGGAGATTCTGCTGACGTCGAAGTCCAGCATCTTTAGTAGACATTCACCCATTCTTGGTCTTCTTTCATCATGGTGTACTGTGGGTTTGGATCGTAGTAGATGGCCGTCTTCGCTGTCACTTTCTGCAGAGTTGTGTGCTCCAAGTGGTACAAAATGTCCTTTGCACACTCGGCATCCCGGGCAGACTGGCTTTCTCCTGCACCTGCTGGCTCAGAGGATCATCTCCGTTCGCAATCACCAGCTTCTTACTCAGGTCCTTCACACTGTCCACCACTTTGATGGGGTGCAGGTCTGTGGGAATGCGGGTGTTAATGCGGAATTTCTTCTGGGCATTCCAGATCATCCTCAGAATATTACAGGGTAGGACCACGCTACTGTTACCATTAGAAAAAAAATCACCCGCAGGACAGCTCTGTCATCCTTCATCTGGTCAAACTCCTTATCCAGCTCAGTTTGAATGTACGCTTTACTGAGGATGGCAGTCACCACCTCCTCCTCCAGAGTCCTTCCCAGAGCGCTCTCATTGGTGTAGTCAAACTTAAATTTTTTCTCAAAGTCCTTATTGGAAAGTTTTAGAGTGGCGAGATTCTGGAACTCCACTCCTTCTCCCGCCAGACCGTCGTCACCGTACAACAGCTGGACCACCTCATTGCTGGAGTTGCGTACTGTGCCGTCGTAATTCACCATCAAAGACTCCATAAAGTGTATCAGACATCTCTGGATATAACCTATCAATGAAACTTTGTCTTTCCCCCATAGCATGGAAGAAAAACTCTGGGCGTGAGGTCGGTGAGGTATGAGTTCTCCACGAATCCTCTGCTCTCTATGCCATAATTGACTTTGAAAAAGTGAGGCAGCATCCGATGTTTGAAGCCAAAGGGGATGCGTTTACGCTCCACATACTGCTGACCGACCGCAGCAATGATCTGAGAGATGTTGAATCCCTTGGCTTCAGACACAACCATAGACTTTAAGTTGTTATACCCACATAGAGACTTCTGGGCAGAGGAGTTGGTCTTATCTCTGGTGTCGTTAAGGATTTGATTCACCTTGTTCTCCAAGGTCTGACATAAGGTGTATGCGGATGTGATCTTCATCTCGTTGTTAAGGGCCTTCTCAATTACCTCTATCACATCTTTCTTAGCTTTTTTGATGGTGTTCTGGATATCCTGGAAAGCCTTAACATCAGAAATGCCAGCTTTGGCGATGATCTGAACTGTATATTTACTGATGATAACATGGAGAAGCTGGTTATGAGGATACGGTTGAAAAACATTGAGGAGTACTATAGGAAAGGGCAAGAAGAGTTGGTGTACAAGATAGGCAACAAGTCTTTCTTCGCTGCATTGAGTCCATACTGACAGACATTTGCAGGTGATTAAGCAGATCTGTAAAGTTTACATGCATTTCTCTCAGATAGACAACAAAAATGTCACGCTGGGGAAGCTGGGGGGCCCAGAAGTAGGAGGGAGCTGGACGTAGGGAGTCAGGGGAGCCTGATCTGGCCATTATACTAGCCCTGATATCGGAGGTACCTCTAAAGGTGAGGAGGTCCGAGCCACCAGCCCAAGTCCCTAACTCCTTAGAAGCCCAAGGCATTAGCCCCTACCTCTATCCATGGACCACGGAACCCAACAACTTCCAATGGCGAGCAAAGCAGCAGCTCTGGATCCACATCCACTGACAATAGGTCACAGTCTAGAAGTGAACTGAATCAGCGAAATCAGGTGAATGTGAGCTGACCCATTTATGGCCGAGGGGTGTGGAGCAACCAGCCCAGGCATGCCCCTCAGCTCACCTAAGCAAGAGTCATATTTATCACACACACCTGCACTCTTAGCTCCCGCTCATTAGCTTCCTCTCTCCACACAGAGCAGGGGAAAAAAAGGCTTCATTTAAACCACAGCAGCAGCACTTCCATACAGCAAGTCAGTCAACATGGGACAAAAAATAAATTCATTCTGACAGAGGACGGAGAGTTCAAAGCGCTTTAGGAGTGGATATATAGACGGACGGCGTCAGCCTGGTGAGGGTTCTGAGTGAGAAGGATGTGAATCCATTGAGGACGATGTCTAATGACATTACGGAGATCTTCACTGTTCTTGGATTCGAGGCCGCCAGGAAGGCACTGGAGAAGGAACTGAACCACGTCTTCTCCTACTTAAACCATCATCGCTTGGCCCTTCTGTGCAACATGATGGCCAACAAGGGCCACTTGACACCGATCACCCTTTACAGTGTGAATAGGCAGGACATCGGACAGCTCATAAAATGTTTCTTTGCAAAAACGGTGGATGTCCTCATGGAAGCGGTAGTGCACGGTGAGACTGATCACATGAAGGGGGTGTCGGAGAACATCATGCTGGGGCAGTTGCTGCCCATTGGCACTGGCTGCTTTGATCTATTATGGGATGCAGAGGAATGTAATTTTGTAATGGAAAGTCCTACAAATATCCTGGGACTTAAAACCACAGGATCAACTAGGACGAGCCCGATGGAGGGGGTGTCTCTGCCTCCATGGTATAAAGGGGCGACCTCAGAATACGGCGGGTGGTCTCCGAGTCTAGCAAATGGAATGAGTCTGATGGGTGGGATGTCTCCAGTGGTGACTCCGTGAAACCAAGGGGCCAACTTAGCAAATGGAACGAGTCCGATGGGTGGGATGTCTCCTGCAGTGACTCCGTGAAACCAATCGGCCACCTTGGAATACGGTAGGTGGTCTCCGAGTCTAGCAAATGGAACGAGTCCGATGGGTGGGATGTCTCCTGCGGTAACTCCGTGGAAACAAGGGGCCATTCTGGAATACGGCAGGTGGTCTCCGAGTCTAGCAACTGGAACGAGTCAGATGGGTGAGATGCCTCCTGCGGCGACTCTGTGGAACCAAGGGTCCACCTTGGAAAACGCCGGGTCGTCTCCGAGTCTAGCAAATTGAACGAGTCCGATGGGTAGGATGTCTCCTGCGGGACTCTCTGGAACCAAGGGGCCACCTCGGAAAACAGTGGTTGTCTCCGAGTCTAGCAAATTGAACGAGTCCGATGGGTAGGATGTCTCCTCCGGTGACTCTGTGGAACCAAGGGGCCACCTCGGAAAACGGTGCGTTGTCTCCTGTGGTGACTTCGTGAAACCAAGGGGCCAACTTAGAATACGGCGGGTGGTCTCCGAGTCTAGCTAATGGAACGAGTCAGATAGGTGGGATGTCTCCTGCAGTGACTCCGTGAAACCAAGGGGCCACCTTGGAATATGGTAAGTGGTCTCCGAGTCTAGCAAATGGAACGAGTCCGATGGGTGGATGTCTCCTGCGGTAACTCCGTGGAACCAAGGGGCCATTCTGGAATACGGCAGGTGGTCTCCGAGTATAGCAACTGGAACGAGTCAGATGGGTGAGATGCCTCCTGCGGTGACTCTGTGGAACCAAGGGACCACCTTGGAATATGGCAGGTTTTCTCAGAGTCTAGCAAATGGAATGAGTCAGATGGGTGGGATGTCTCCTGTGGTGACTCCGTGAAACCAAGGGACCACCTTGGAATACGGCAGGTTGTCTACGAGTCTAGCAAATGGAATGAGTCAGATGGGTGGGATGTCTCCAGTGGTGACTCCGTGAAACCAAGGGGCCACCTTGGAATACGGTAGGTGGTCTGAGAGTCTAGCAAATGGAACGAGTCTGATGGGTTGAATGTCTCCTGCGGTAACTCCGTGAACCAAGAGGTCATTCTGGAATACGGCAGGTGGTCTCTGAGTCTTGCAACTGGAACGAGTCAGATGGGTGAGATGACTCCAGCGGTGACTCCGTGGAACCAAGGGACCACCTTGGAATATGGCAGGTTGTCTCCGAGTCTAGCAAATTGAACAAGTCCGATGGGTAGGATGTCTCCTCCGGTGACTCTGTGGAACCAAGGGGCCACCTCGGAAAACGGCGCGTCGTCTCAGAGCCTAGCAAATGGAACGAGTCCGATGGTGTGGATGTCTTCTGCGGTGACTCCATGGAACCAAGGGACAATCCCAAAATACGGCAGGTGGTTTCAGAGTCTAGCAAATGGTACGAGTCCGATGGGAGGGATGTCTCCTGCGGTGACTTCGTGAAACCAAGGGGCCAACTTAGAATACAGCGGGTGGTCTCCGAGTCTAGCAAATGGAACGAGTCAGATAGGTGGGATGTCTCCTGCAGTGACTCCGTGAAACCAATGGGCCACCTTGGAATATGGTAAGTGGCCTCCGAGTCTAGCAAATGGAACAAGTCCGATGGGTGGGATGTCTCCTGCGGTAACTCCGTGGAACCAAGGGGCCATTCTGAAATACGGCAGGTGGTCTACGAGTCTAGCAACTGGAACGAGTCAGATGGGTGAGATGCCTCCTGCGGTGACTCTGTGGAACCAAGGGACCACCTTGGAATATGGCAGGTTGTCTCCGGGTCTAGCAAATGGAATGAGTCAGATGGGTGGGATGTCTCCAGTGGTGACTCCGTGAAACCAAGGGGCCACCTTGGAATACGGTAGGTGGTCTGAGAGTCTAGCAAATGGAACGAGTCTGATGGGTGGGATGTCTCCTGCGGTAACTCCGTGGAAACAAGGGGCCATTCTGGAATACGGCAGGTGGTCTCCGAGTCTAGCAACTGGAACAAGTCAGATGGGTGAGATTCCTCCTGCGGTGACTCCGTGGAACCAAGGGACCACCTTGGAATATGGCAGGTTGTCTCAGAGTCTAGCAAATGGAATGAGTTAGATGGGTGGGATGTCTCCTGCAGTGACTCCGTGAAACCAAGGGGCCACCTTGGAATACGGCAGGTTGTCTCCGAGTCTAGCAAATGGACTGAGTCCGATGGGTGGGATGTCTCCTGCGGTGACTCCGTGAAACCAAGGGGCCACCTTTGAATACGGCAGGTGGTCTCCGAGTCTAGCAAATGGAACGAGTCAGATGGGTGTGATGTCTCCTACGGTGACTCCATGAAACCAGGGGCCACCTCAGAAAATGGTAGGTCGTTTCCAAGTCTAGCAAATGGAACAAGTCCGATGGATGGGATGTCTCCTGTGGTTACTCCGTGGAACCAAGGGGCCATCCCGGAATACGGCAGGTGGTTTCAGAGTCTAGCAAATGGAACGAGTCCGATGGGTGGAGATGTCTCCTGCGGTGACTCCGTGGAACCAAGGGGCCACCTTGGAAAACGGTGGGTCATCTCCGAGTCTAGCTAACAGAACGAGTTGGATGGGTGGGATGTCTCCTGTGGCGACTTTGTGGAACCAAGAAACCATTCTGGAATACGGAAGGTGGTCTCCGAGTCTAGCAAATGGAACGAGCCCAATGGGTGGGGTGTCTCCTGCGGTGACTCCGTGGAACCAAGTGGCCACCTCGGAAAACGGTGGGTTATCTCCGAGCCTAGCAAATGGAACGAGTCAGATGGGTAGGATATCTCCTGCGGTGACTCCGTGGAACCAAGGGGCCACCTTGGAAAACGCCGGGTCGTCTCCGAGTCTAGCAAATTGAACGAGTCCGATGGGTAGGATGTCTCCTGCGGTGACTCCGTGGAACCAAGGGGCCACCTTGGAAAACGGCGGGTCTTCTCCGAGTCTAGCAAATTGAACGAGTCCGATGGGTGGGATGTCTCCTGCGGTGACTCCGTGAAACCAAGGGGCCACCTTGGAATACGGCAGGTGGTCTCCGAGTTTAGCAAATGGAACGAGTCCGATGGGTGAGATGTCTCCTGCGGTGACTCTGTGGAACCAAGGGGCCATTCTGGAATATGGCAGGTGGTCTCTGAGTCTAGCAACTGGAACGAGTCCGATGGGTGAGATGTCTCCTGTGGTTACTCCGTGGAACCAAGGGGCCATCACGGAATACGGCAGGTGGTTTCAGAGTCTAGCAAATGGAACGAGTCTGATGGGTGGGATGTGTCCTGCGGTGACTCCGTGGAACCTAGGGGCCACCTCGGAAAATGGCGGATGGTCACCAAGTCTAGCAAATGGTACGAGTCCGATGGGTAGGATGCCTCCTGCGGTGACTCCGTGGAACCAAGGGGCCACCTTGGAAACCGCCAGGTCGTCTCCGAGTCTAGCAAATGGAACGAGTCCGATGGGTAGGATGTCTCCTGCGGTGACTCCGTGGAACCAAGGGGCCACCTCGGAAAACGGCGGGTCGTCTCCAAGTCTAGCAAATGGAACGAGTCCGATGGGTAGGATGTCTCCTACGGTGACTCCGTGGAAACAAGGGGTCACCTTGGAAAACGGTGGGTCGTCTCCGAGTCTAGCAAATTGAACGAGTCCGATGGGTGGGATTTCTCCTGCGGTGACTCCGTGAAACCAAGGGGCCACCTTGGAATACAGCAGGTGGTCTCCGAGTTTAGCAAATGGAACGAGTCCGATGGGTGAGATGTCTCCTGCGGTGACTCTGTGGAACCAAGGGGCCATTCTGGAATATGGCAGGTGGTCTCCAAGTCTAGCAACTGGAACGAGTCCGATGGGTGAGATGTCTCCTGTGGTTACTCCGTGGAACCAAGGGGCCATCCCGGAATACGGCAGGTGGTTTCAGAGTCTAACAAATGGAACGAGTCTGATGGGTGGGATGTGTACTGCGGTGACTCCGTGGAACCTAGGGGCCACCTCGGAAAATGGCGGATGGTCACCGAGTCTAGCAAATGGAACAAGTCGAATGGGTGGGATGTCTTCTGTGGCGACTTCGTGGAACCAAGGGGCCATCCCAGAATACGGGAGGTGGTCTCAGAGTCAAGCAAATGGAACAAGTCCGATGGGAGGGATGTCTCCTGCGGTGACTATGTGGAACCAAGGGGCCACCTCGGAAAATGGCGGGTCATCTCAGAGCCAAGCAAATGGAACGAGTCCGATGGGTGGGATGTCTCCAGCGGCGACTCCGTGGAACCAAGGGGCCATCCTGGAATACGGCAGGTCACTGACTGATCAGGGATCTTCAGGAGGCTTATGAGTTTTAGTTTTATTCTCAGACTGCTCAGATTTGTCTGTAGTCTCTATTGCTAAATTTCTTAGAAATTGTTAAAAGATGTTTAATGATAATCTTAAATTATATTATTTATTGTTATATTTATTTATCTTTATGTTTATAAAGTTACATTCTGTACTTATAAATATAAATTACACTGGTCAACAGCATTTTTGGTGCCAAAGATATTTCATTGAATTTAGGGTAACTTTGGGGTGCTGATTCTGAATATGTCATCAGTTTTGCCAGATTGGCTCAAGTTTTTGAGATTTTTCGTAAAATGTGTAAAAAAAAAGACGTTTTTTGCTACACGCGCATTAACTTTATTGATATTGTCATGAATACAATAAATTTAACAAAGTAAATGTTGATTTTAGTTTATTTTAACTAGTTTTAGAAAGTAATCTTCAAAAATGAACAAGACATGAAAGATAGACATTTAATCGCTGGAAAAGCGCTTTTTATATGATTTCCTTCTATGTGAGCTATTGGGGCAGTCACGCTGTAGATTCCAGCAGTAATCAGCCATCATACGTCTGTCCCATCTGCCTTGGTACCTTTCCTCCATCACCATAATATCCTGATGAAATCTCTCCCCTTGTTCTTCGCTAAAATCTCCAAGGTTTTCTGGAAATCTGTCCAAGTGACTGTGAAGATAATGCAATTTAATGCTCATGTGTACACCCAGATTTCTAAATCTCAATAGCATGTTTTGTACCAGTTCTTCATAATTGTCTGCCTTTTGATTTCCCAAGAAGTTCTTCACTACCAACACAAAACTACACCATGCAGCAGCTTCAATGTCATTCATTTCCTTAGGAAAATTTGAATCTTTAATGAGTTTCCGAATTTGAGGACCATCAAAGATTCCTGCCTTCAGTTTTTCGCTACTAAGACCAGGGAAAGATCTGCAGATGTACATGAAGCAATTACCATCTTTGTCTAATGCCTTGACGAACTGCTTCATTAATCCTAACTTTATGTGAAGTGGTGGTAGAATGATTTTTTCCCTGTCCACCAAAGGTTCGTTCACTATGTTTGATGCTCCTACTGTCAAGGTGTCCCTTGGAGGCCAATTCAGTTTCTCCCAGTGCTGATGTTTTGCTCTACTATCCCACATGCAGATGAAGCAAGGATACTTTGTGTATCCGCTTTGCTGTCCAAGTAAAAAGTTGACCATTTTTAAATCAACACATATCAGCCACGAATGTTCATGGTAGCACAGTTTCTCCAAGACCATTTTGACATTTTGGTATTGTTCTGCAAGTTTAGTTGAGTGAGCTACTGGAAGAGATGCACACTGATTGCCATTGTTCAACAAAACACATTTCAAACTCCTTTTAGAACTATCTATGAAAAGCCTCCAGTCTACAGGACGATATACTTGTAAACCCATTTGCAGCATCAGCCCAGGAATATCCTTACAATATACAAGTAGGTCATCTTCACAGAAAAATGGAAGAAGTGCTTCTTCTCTGGTCCTGTAAGATGTAATTTTAGTTCCAGGCGTCAGACAATTTTTTTCACTTAGCCTTGAAGCTAAAAGTTCGGATGCACTTTTTGAGAGGTTGAGGTCTCTTATTAGATCGTTGAGCTCTCCTTGGGTAAATTGCGTAGGTGTTCTGAAACTTCCTTCATATTCTAGTTCACTTCCAGAACTAATGCTTAGCTCCATACCCTGCATTTCATCATCATCATCATCATCAGGTGGGGGAAGGTCAGGTAACATGGTAAACACAGGTACAGGCACATCTTCACAATAAGGGACAGGCCTTCTTGCAGATTCCATGTTAGGATACTCCCATTTTCGTTTCTTATGCTTATTGAATCCTTGTACTTGCACTGCACAGAAATAACAGTCATCATGATGATTTTTTTGCTCTCTCCACACCATTGGAACACCAAATTTGAAGCTTGTTCTTTGTCCTTTGCTCCATTTTCGTAATAATTCGATACATGCTTTGCACACTATGTGTGGTGCCCAAAACTTGTCTTGGTCCCCAAGCATAACCCCAAAATAGGCAAAATACACTTTTTTAACGAAGTCTGTTATGTTTCTTCTATGTTTTGTCAGTGTATATTCACCACAAATGTAACAGAATGAGTCTGGATCGTTAAGACAACTTCTTCTTGATGAGTTCATGCTTTTCATTGGAAAACAGACAACAACATAAAGTTAGTGCAAAAATCAAGCTATGAACAAACTTTTAGAACACTAATTAACACAAAACTATATTGAGAACTGCTCAGTTCAAGTACTAATCCAAAGAAATTAATGAGATGATGCGTCGCATTTACCAACAAGTGCTATAAATAAGATACCAAAAATCTCAAAAACTTGAGCCAATCTGGCAAAAACTGATAGCATATTCAGAATCAGCACCCCAAAAATACCCCAAATTCATTAAAATATTTTGGGCACCAGAAAAAAAAATTTTTTTTGTTGACCTGTGTTATTAGTTTAATTTAAAAAAAAAAAAACATCATATTTTGACTCATTGACTTAAGAGAATGGATTGCTTCATAAGCTTTTGCGTGGAGCAACATGGCCACACAAACCCTGACAGAAAACTTTCAGGGAACTGTCAGTGGCTAAAGTGCAGACCAATCAGGGATAGATTACATCTGACCCTATCAGAGGTACAGATACCTCGGCAGTTGCTGTATGACCTTGGCAACTGCCAAGGGTTTACCTGGCGACATTCCCTGATTGGTCACCTGGGTTGGGGCCAATGAGAGGGGGGTATATATACTGAGGTCGTCCTGTCAGGTCATCAGAATCTGACAGGACTTCAAACTATGGAGGACCTTGTGGCTGACCTGTTGTTGAGGGCTTCTCAGGAAGGTGGTGAGACTTGGCTGAGGGCTTGCCTGGCTTCTCCCACTCCAGCTTGGGAATTGCCGGGACCTTCTGCTGTGCCCCCTCATACCGGATTGGTGGTCGGTGTACCTGCTGTGCTCCCATCGCCTGTACCTGCTCTGCCACCTTCATTGTTGTCTCCAGACTGTGGATCCCGCTCTCGTGTGGAGGCTGCTGCTACTCGCAGTCTCCGGTCGAAGAAAGGGAAGAGGGATCGTTATTCTCCTTCTCCGCCTCGCCGTTCCAGGGCCCTTCCCGCCGCACTTCTACTCCGGTCCCAGCAGCTTCATCTGGCACCCGTAGGAAGCCTCGCGAGACACAGCAAGTATCGCGAGAGGAGGCGCTTCCGCGGGAATCTCGCCGGTCGGCCAGAGCACTTCCGGGCTCTGCTTTCCGGCCTCAGGTGTCCGGCGGGACGTTTGAACTGCCATTGGATCCGGCGAGAGCTGTCAGAGTTCCCACTGGTGCAGCTGTTTCTACGGACTATTTGGCTGCGCATATTGCAGCCCTCCATGCTGCTGGCCAGGTAGCTCCTGAGGATCTTTCCCCTGCGCAGCCCCCTTCTGGACTCTCTGCAGCTGCACTTTTTTATACCAAGGACAACAACACTGACCGGACTCCTGCTGCCCCTGCGTATCAACCTGGACCGGAACCAGCTCTTCAGGCCTGGATGTCGTCGGGGACCTCTTCTGATGACGACGCCACAGGGACTGCGTACCATCCATCCTACCACCCGGATCCTGCATCATCCTGCCGTCGCTCTGTAAATCCAGCTGATAATAATGAACGTGGTGAGACTGTACATTACTCTGTTACGCCTTCTAGCTCTTCCTTATCTAAGGGTTTAGTGACTGGGATTGTGAACAGGGTAGTGGAAGAGGTCTTGTCACGAGGGGCTTTAGAGGGATCTGTAGATCTCTATCATAAAAGGGACCCCATAGTACCAGAAAGTGTGTTTAAGGAAGCTTTAGTTTGTGAGATTTCTCCTCTGGGTTTTCACTTGCTTCCTGCTGTTAAGGAGCGGATCTGGAAGCAGGAGTACATTGATATTTTTTCATTGCTACCTGTTTCTAGAGACCCCGTTCCTAGGCAGGACAAAAAGGACGAGAAGCCGGAGGGTGATGGGGAGCGCCGGCGGCCGAATAGGTCCTTTCATAGTTGGGTTCAGGCTTTCTCCATCTATTCTTCAGTGCTGGGAGAGAGATCACCGCATCTTTGTAGTGGCCTTTTCCAGCATCTGGACATTATAATGGAAGCATACAAAAATTTTGGTGGTTTAGCTTGGCTTCACTACGATGAAGCCTTCAGGCAGAAAATGTCGGTTCACCCGTCTATTCGGTGGGGTGTAAAGGATGTGGGCCTATGGCTTAATTTAATGCTACCGCAGCGCTCCGCAAAGCCTCGTGTGCAATCTCAGAACCAGACCTCAAAGAAGGGAGTCTGCTTCGCTTTCAACGAGTCATCTTGTAAGTGGCAAGGCTCCTGTCGTTTTCGACATGAGTGTTCCTTTTGTGGAGGGTCACATCCCGCGTTTAAATGCTTTAGACGCCAGCCCCTGTCTGGTCAGCCCCCTTCCCGGGAGCAGGTTTACAAAAACAACGACTCCAGTGATTCTGGAAAACATGCTCCCGTGGTTAGACAGGTACCCAGACAGGGTGAAGGCCAATCTAATCATTGAAGGCTTTCGGGATGGATTTTTTGTTCCGCAGTTTTCTGGCCCGGGTTGCAAAATAGTCAATAATTTAGCACCTGTTGCTTTTCACCCTGAGGTAGTATCCCGACATTTAATTAAGGAATTGGAGTTGGGCCGTATTGCCGGCCCTTTTTCCTTTTCACCTTTTTCCCATTTTAGGATTTCCCCTTTAGGGGTTGTTCCTAAAAAGGAGGCCGATTCTTTTCGGATTATTCACCATCTTTCCTTTCCGAAAGGCGCGTCGCTGAATGACGAAGTTGACCAATCAGCTACGTCGGTTAATTACGGTTCTTTTGAAGCGACAATTGAGTTGCTCCGCCGTTGCGGCCCGGGGGCGTTCCTTGCTAAAACGGACATAAAATCGGCGTTTAGATTACTCCCAGTTCATCCATCTGGTTTTAATTCCCTGGGTTTTTACTTTAATCATCAATTTTATTTCGATATGTGTTTGCCCATGGGGTTTTCTTTGTCCTGTTTTTACTTTGAGAGTTTTGCTACATTTTTGGAGTGGGTAGTTTCGGTAGATTCAGAGTCGGGAGGTGTGGTACACTACCTCGATGATTTTTTATTCGTTGGCGATTGCTCGTCGAACGCTTGCAGAGATCTCCTTTTCAGGTTCATTAATATTATGCATCATTTTGGGGTCCCCTTAGCGGACGAAAAAAACGGTTTTTCCCTGCAATCGTTTGGAATACTTAGGTATTACAATCGACACGGTTTGCTGTGAGTTCAGTCTGTCCCAAGAAAAGATTGCAAAACTTCGGGTTTTAATTGCCCGTGTATTGTCGAAAGAAAAATCTACTCTCCGTGATTTGCAATCTTTGTTGGGCAGCTTGAATTTTGCTTTGAGGATTTTACCCATGGGTAGACCATTTTTGCGTCGCCTGTACGATGCCACGAAAGGTTTTTCCTCTCCCGTAGTCACATCCGGCTTACTGCACCGATTAGGGACGATCTTTTGGTTTGGAATCGCTTTCTATCGGATTTTAACGGGATTTGTTGTTTTCCGTCCCCTTTCGTTGATGTGAACGTTTCAGATTTGCAATTTTCTTTTCCATCTTTTGCGGGAATCGGCTTAGTATTTGTCCACCAGTGGAGTTTTTCCTCACCGCCGTTTTTTAATGTTAATTCAGACATCTTTTCCTTGCTGATGTTTAGGGAAGTTTTTGCTATTTTGTCTATTTTGACCATTTGGGGAGAGCAATTGACGGGTAAACGCTTGTCCTTTTCGGTGATGTCATCAGGTACGGTTTTTGCCTTGAACGCACTTACGTCTAAATTTCCTTTGATTGCTAAACTACTACGCCAGATTGTTTTTTTGTCCTTACGTCATAATATTGAGTTACAAGCAGTGCTCTCTGAGCCTTCTGCTAATGGAGCCGCATTTTTTCTTTCACAGCAACGGTGGGTGGATTTTCACAGGGTGCTTCCTTTGGCCTAACCAGAAGGGACACCTTTTCCGGCTTACCTGTGGGAGAGCCCATCGGATTGATTGAACTCTTTATTCAGAACTCCCTTGCTCGGTCAACATGGGCCTCTTATTCGGCCGCATGGCGGGAGTGGCTGATGTTTTGCAACGAACGGCGAAGCAATTACGTCCATGCTGATGTTCAACTCGTTTTATCTTTCTGTAAACTATGTGTTACTCGGGGTTTTACTTACTCCTCTCTGTTCAAGAAATTGTCGGGTATCTCTTTTTTTATGAAGCTGTATGGGGGAACTTCTCTGGTAAGTTTATTCCCAGTTCGTCAGTTTTTAAAGGGCTTAAAAAAGGTGTATTTTCGCCCTGATGACAGGAGACCGATTTCTTTGGATTTGCTAAGCAAACTGTGGTTTATTTTGGATGAGGTTTGCCTTAATAAATTTGAGGTTTTCCTTTTTAGAACCTGTTTTGTCTTTGCATTTTTTGGGGCTTTTCGCGTTAGTGAGCTTATTTCTTACAGCAAGTCACGTTCCTCTGGCCTCATGGTGGACGATGTTAGATTATGTAACCAGTCATTGGTTATTCTTATTCGTTCGTCGAAAACGGATCAACTTGGTAAAGGGTTGCGTATTAGAGTACGTGCTATCCCCGGGTCTGTTCTTTGCCCTTGTGCTAACCTTAAGCAATGGCTAATGTTTCGCCCCTTGCTCCCTGGCTCCTTGTTCATTCATTCGAATGGGGATCCAGTGACCATATTTCAATTCAAGTCTATCTTACGTAAGTGTTTAATTCGTTTGAATTTGGAACATCTCCGCATTTCTTCTCATTCCTTCAGGATCAGAGCTGCAACAGAGGCAGCTAGACTAGGTTTGAGTGGAAAACAGATTCAAAAACTGGGTCGATGGAAGTCTGAAAGGTCACGTTTGTATGTTCGGCTGGATCTTTTACCTGATTTTTAACGTCATTTTTGTCTTTAGGTCCTTTTATTATATGGATAATCGGCCATTCCTTCGTCTATTGGGCTGAACAGAGAGCCAAGATTCGACCGTATTCGACTAATCTGTCCTTCGACCCTGACCGGGTTCGCATTTTCTGGTATGGAGTTAGAGGTATGCGGTTGCATGACCTGTGTGAATGCTTGGCACGCCTTTCGGCTTCTTTCCCTTTTCCTGATGCTATAGTTATCCATGTTGGCGGGAATGATCTCGGAAGAATTTCTACTCTGGATTTTTTGGCTAATTTTCGCCGGGATTTTCGGCTGATAAAGGATTTGTTTCCAGGTGTATCTCTCCTTTTTTCCGAGATTGTTCCCCGCCTAATTTGGACATCTATTCATTTGCATTTTCACGAGTGTATCAGAAAAAGGGTGAATAAGTTGTTGTCGAAATTTTTTCAATCAGAGGGAGATCTGTCTTATAGGCATGTGGATCTTGAAGGTTTTCTACGGGGTCTTTATAGGATGGATGGAGTTCATTTGAGCGAGGTTGGCCTTGATATATTCAATCTTGGTCTGCAGTCGTTGGTTGAGAATTGGCTGTGGCTTCGTTGGGGGGGGGTCATGCTAATGCATTCCCCCTTTTGGGTAAAATCGCCCAATTGCATTTGGGCGGATTTTGGCCCATTTGTTGGTATTAAAGGTTTATGGTTTTTTACATGGTATTTATGGATGGTTTTGAAACAGAGTTTTAAGATAATATTTATTATGAATATTTTAATAAAAGAAATTTATACCTTAATAAAGCCACACGGCCAATTTTGATCCAACGAAGCAAGTGTCAGTGTTTAATTATTTAGTGGTGAGTATGACTGTGGGTTTTGTGTTGCCATGGATTGCTTCATAAGCTTTTGCGTGGAGCAACATGGCCACACAAACCCTGACAGAAAACTTTCAGGGAACTGTCAGTGGCTAAAGTGCAGACCAATCAGGGAAAGATTACATCTGACCCTATCAGGAGTACAGATACCTCGGCAGTTGCTGTATGACTTTGGCAACTGCCAAGGGTTTACCTGGCGACATTCCCTGATTGGTCACCTGGGTTGGGGCCAATGAGAGGGGGGTATATATACTGAGGTCGTCCTGTCAGGTCATCAGAATCTGACAGGACTTCAAACTCCCACCCTCCCTCCCTCTTTCTTTCTGTTGTTTTTTCCTTCCTGTATACTTTTGGGTTATAGTTCGGGTATTTGATGCTTTCCTAATAAAGAAAAATATATAAAAAAAAAAAAAAAAAAAAAAAAAAAAAAGTGAGGTATGAATTAACAGCATCTTATGATTGTTTTGTACTTATGTTTGTATTTTCCGTTTTTCTTTATGTTCTCCTTGTCGTGTGGTTTTATTAGAGGGGTAAAATCGCCCAATTGCATTTGGGCGGATTTTGGCCCATTTGTTGGTATTAAAGGTTTATGGTTTTTTACATGGTATTTATGGATGGTTTTGAAACAGAGTTTTAAGATAATATTTATTATGAATATTTTAATAAAAGAAATTTATACCTTAATAAAGCCACACGGCCAATTTTGATCCAACGAAGCAAGTGTCAGTGTTTAATTATTTAGTGGTGAGTATGACTGTGGGTTTTGTGTTGCCATGAATGGCTGTCAGGAGAATGTTGACGCAGGTATCCATGCGTTATTTGAGGATGTTTCAGTTCTGACAAGGTTTTCTTTTCTTACATTTTTTGCATGTCAAGTCTGTAAACTTGACAATGTCATGTTTGGAATGGATTCCATAAGGGTACCTTCAGACGCGGCAATATTGCTAGGCAATTTCACTGGCAATTTGCTGGTTGCAGTGAAATCATGGACACATTGTTTCTATTTGTACACAGCAACAAAATAGAACAATGTGTCCATGATTTCACTGTAACCAGCAAATTGCCAGTGAAATTGCCTAGCAATATTGCCGCATGTGAAGGTACCTTAAGGCTACATTCACACATAGCGCTTTTTAGCACTTTTTTAGCACTTTTTGAGCACTTTTTGCGCGGGCTCATTATGCACTCGCATAAAAAAGCCCCGTAAAAAAATGCGGTGCATTCACACACACTGTTTTTTTTTACAGAGCTACTTCTCTAGTGAGGTCACAGAGAGGAGGAAGAATCCTGGTTCCTCCTCCCCTCTGTGACATGTCTGCCAGCCCCGATTTGAATTCGCAGTAAATTCGTCACCTCCTAGTCTCCTACAAACACGCCCCCTCTTCCACTCTACACTATGGCCAGCCACCCCCAGGGCTTCTACAGCTCGCCCCAACCCCTAATGTCACCAGTTTTACCTCAGTATTTGTAAGGTCACGTGCACACGGTGAGTATCTGGTGAGTTTTAACTCAGTATTTGTAAGGTCACGTGCACATGGTGAGTATCTGGTGAGTATTACCTCAGTATTTGTAAGGTCACGTGCACACGGTGAGTATCTGGTGAGTTTTACCTCAGTATTTGTAAGGCCACATGCACACGTTGAGTATCTGGTGAGTTTTACCTCAGGATTTGTAAGGCCACGTGCACACATTGAGTATCTGGTGAGTTTCACCTCAGTATTTGTAAGGCCACGTGCACACGTTGAGTATCTGGTGAGTTTTACTTCAGGATTTGTAAGGCCACATGCACACGTTGAGTATCTGGTGAGTTTTACCTCAGGATTTGTAAGGCCACATGCACACGTTGAGTATCTGGTGAGTTTTACCTCAGGATTTGTAAGGCCACATGCACATGTTGAGTATCTGGTGAGTTTTACCTCAGGATTTGTAAGGCCACATGCACACGTTGAGTATCTGGTGAGTTTTACCTCAGGATTTGTAAAGCCACATGCACACGTTGAGTATCTGGTGAGTTTTACCTCAGGATTTGTAAGGCCACGTGCACACGTTGAGTATCTGGTGAGTTTTACCTCAGGATTTGTAAGGCCACATGCACACGTTGAGTATCTGGTGAGTTTTACCTCAGGATTTGTAAGGCCACATGCACACGTTGAGTATCTGGTGAGTTTTACCTCAGGATTTGTAAGGCCACATGCACACGTTGAGTATCTGGTGAGTTTTACCTCAGGATTTGTAAGGCCACATGCACACGTTGAGTATCTGGTGAGTTTTACCTCAGGATTTGTAAGGCCACATGCACACGTTGAGTATCTGGTGAGTTTTACCTCAGGATTTGTAAGGCCACATGCACACGTTGAGTATCTGGTGAGTTTTACCTCAGGATTTGTAAGGCCACATGCACATGTTGAGTACCTGGTTAGCTTTTTTAGCTCAATATTTGTAGCCACAACAAGAAGTGGATAAAAAAAATGCAGACATGGTGATGTGTTGCTATTATACTTTTCCTCTGATTGTTCCAGTCCTGGTTTTGGCCAGAAATACTGAGGAATAAAAACTCACCAAATACTCACGTGTGCACGTGGCCTAAGAAAATGTACACACCCAAAACGTCAGTTACAACAAACGAACCCCAGTCTTTGTCCGGTGAAAACTTGTAAACCTCAATCAATGATAATTTGATTGCTGGTCGGCGATTGCAACTTTTATGCTGATCTAAAAATGATCGTCTGTCAGCAGTACATCGGTTCATAGACAGACATCTGTAATAAAAACAGTATGAGAGGAGAAAAACATATAGATTACTGTCACATCTCATGACTTGGCAATCAAACAGGGTTGTATTGCCATTGGATTGTTTTCACTGTATTGCTGTGCTATAGGTTTGCCTTTTTTAGAGTGTTGTTTTCTCTCACTCCCTGTAGCTGCTCTGATGTCAATAATCCACCCTTTTTTCCCCATGTTATGTTGTGTCAGCCATCTTAGTAGCTGCATCTCTTTATAGCTATGATAGAATCATATTTTTTACCTACTGTACTGTGAACATACTCAAGCTTTCAGTTGAAAAATGAACTACTTCTTCCGAAGTCTTCCTACATGCATTTACAGCAGAGTTCAAGCTATCTGATGACACCACTACATGCCTGTGAGTAACCGTCCATACAGGCATCAGGAGAAATGATACCTCATGCACCTAACACATACAGTGTCATTATGAAGTAGGAATAATTATGGTAACATATAAATGCAAGTCTAAAGAAAACATTATTGTTAAGTTCCCAGGGAACAAAAAGAAAGCAGATATTCAACTGCGTATTCATTTGCGGAAAATCCACTGTATATTACAGTGCCAGCAAAGTGGTGGAGATTTTAAGAATTGTCATGCATATGCTGTGAAATATATCTACAGCGTAAACGTCCAGGAGCTGCAGGTTTGAGATCCAGAACATGTTAATATATCCAGTGGATATTGGTGTGAGTTTCACCCTCTTCTGTGCCACATGCAGCTTCCCCAATCTCAATGAGATCAACATAGATATATACCGCTGTGGGTATGACTGCATTAAATCCACTGACCAGGTCAACAGCAAATATGGCCTGACACATTGTTTATCAAATAGAGCTCATTTTAGGCCACGGTTTCAGATTGAGTATTTGGGTAGTTTTTTACCTCCAGATTTGTGGCCAAAACAAGGAGTGGAACAATCAAAGGTAACGTATAATAAATACAGAAGTGGTGACATGTGTCTATCATCCACTCCTGGTTTTGCCTACAAATACATCAGTAAAAACTCACCAAATACTTAAAGTCTGCCTGTGGATGTATGTACAGCCTCAGTTTTTCTTCACCACAGAGTATAAAGAAACAAGAAAATTGAGCGATGTCCTCCATTATAGGAATCTTTAGGATTAGCCCAAATTGACTGTGACTTTTTCCTCATGGGGAAAAATTGAGGTCACAAGTAATGTCCCTGATGTCGCTGAGGGGCCCTAGCAGCATGGAAATACATTTACTATAGCATATCTCTATTTTTTTTTCCCACATGAGACTGTGATCATAAATTTTAGATTGTTTTACTCGGCGCTCAGAGCTGGCGAACAACCACAGAATGAAAACTGTGACCAAAAAAAATTGAATGTACGGTAATTATATGACAATAATTATCCTGAACAATTCTAGGAAATGTTCTCAGGACGGCTTCGAAGATCTGATCATCCGGAAAACACAAAAAATTACAAAAAGAGGCAAAACATGCGTCATTGAAAAAATATCATTTACATTTTTCATTTGGAATCTCTTCACAAGACTGTAACATCTGAACTCTGGAGTAATTAAAACCCGCTGCCTAAAAACTATAGTACAGCAAACGGGTATCAAACTAGAAGGAAAGGACAGAAAGCAAATGTTATGATGCTACAAGATAAGAGTACATTTGTGTGAGTAATTCTGATTTAATTTCTATTGGTTCTGATGGCCAAAACATAGACATAGCTAAGGCTGGTTTCACACTACCATTTTTTTGGAATCTGGGGTGAAGCAGGTTATTCCATGCATCATCCCCCAGATTCACCCTGAATTCTCTGCAATTTACAAACTGGATGCACCACTACCGGCAGTATTACTGATCCGTTGCACAAAGCATACCATTGCATACCTTTTTCTGACAAATCTGGTGCCAAATGTCAAGCTCCCTAGGGGGTGTGTCATTTAGAACTGCATTCTGGACATGCAAAGTTAATAAGCCAAGATCCAGCGGGATCCAGAGTCTGCCAGATCCGGGTTACAACCACATTTTAAATCAACCTGCAGTGGTCCGAATCCGGGTGTTCCGGGTGTTTTAGACACCGACATCAAATACGCAACATGTTGGGATTTTGGTTTCAATACAAAAATCATGGACACCCCAATCAGGGAAAAATGGTAAGAACTGGATGCTTCCACAAATTCCTGCGCCCCCTTTGAAAGTTAATAGGGCTGAAAACGAATATGGGTGCATCCAGATTAACCTAGCTACACATGGATGGCGAAAAATGGTAGTGTAAAACCAGCCTAAGGGCCCTTTCACATCTGCGTTTTTCGTAATTCGCGGCAGATGCGGTGAAAAAAACCGCATCTGCCGCGTTTACCGCATAACCGTTCCACTTGCGGCGCGGTTGCGGTTTTTTCTATGCAAAGTATAGGCATACTTGCGGCAGGTGCGGCAAGTGCGGTTTTGCACTTGCGGCAGGTGCGGCCGCGAAAAAAACCGCGGCTTACTGCGGTTTTTTTCGCGGCCGCACCTGCCGCAAGTGCAAAACCGCACTTGCCGCACCTGCCGCAAGTATGCCTATACTTTGCATAGAAAAAACCGCAACCGCGCCGCAAGTGGAACGGTTATGCGGTAAACGCGGCAGATGCGGTTTTTTCACCGCATCTGCCGCGAATTACGAAAAACGCAGATGTGAAAGCACCCTAAGGCTGCTTTCATATCAGCGATTTTCAACCTTCACAGCAGATCTGGCAGTTTTGCTGCATCTGCTGCATAACGGCTCACTTGCGGCAAGCCTACATTCAGCCCAATTCATTCCCTATGGGATTTGTGATCAAGTGCGGCACTTGCGGTTTTGCCGAATCCGGCAAATCCAGCACTTGCAAGCAACAAAAATAAAAAAAACGCTGCTAGCAGCGGTTTTCGTCCATTGCCACAAGTGCCTAATTTCCCGGACCTGGCAAAACACCAAGTGCCACACACGTCCGCAAGTCCCATAGGGAATGAATTGGGCTGAACGCAGGCTTGCCGCAAGTGAGCCGTTAGGTGGCAGATAATAATAATAACACTGGGGAACAATTTGAAAAAAAATTTCTGTTGAGTTAGGTTTTTGAGCTGATTTATACTAAAATTGGCATGCTGATTCCAAAAATGTAGTCAGTTTTTTTCGAGTAGGCTGCCATTGAATCACAAAAAAACTGCAAGATCCAATTTGTCGTTAAGACCCGGTGCAAGGTGGATCATAAATACGGATGCTCAAGGAGCACCGGGTCTTAATCTACTCGAATGGCTTGTGTTTTAGCATAAGGCTACGTTTATCCTTTTAGGTCTGTTTGCTCCCGGTTAGGTTCGGCTATGGCCGTTCTTTTTGGTGCTCTTTTATTTCTATTTTCCTGTGCTTTATTATTTTTTGTATTTTGTTGTTCTAGGTAAGGCACACTTGATGCTGGGGACTGCGGTGTGTGTGACCTATATATGTTTTGTTTACTCTGAATCTGTATTGTTAAGCCACGTATTAACCATCTGATATTTATTTGTCATTTTGGGTCTTTTTCTGGCGTATCTGTTTAAAGATGTTTAACCTTTTAAAGTGCTTAGGCTCTGGTTCCACTATCTGCGCTCCTATGGGTCCACTGCCCTGATATAGCCCCCATTGGTTTTTTGCTATTTATCTATTATTATTATTCTTACTTTTTAGATTGTTTCTCCTGGTAGTATGAGGTATAGACTGCTTTCCTTTGGTAGTGGAAAGCAGGACTTCCTATTAAAGGCTTATCTATCCTCTGTTTATCTGGCCATGATTAGGGCTCCCTAGAGCAAGAAGCGTGATTCTGGGCTCTTATAGTGCCCGTACACGCTGTTTGCAGCATCCACGCTGTTTTGTTTCTGTGGGAACGAGATCAAGCCAGCTCTTCGCTCACGTACTCTCGTCTGGGTTACTGGAGGGCTGCGGCGATTGGCTGTGAGCTCACTGCCCGGCCGTTGCCGCGCCCCTTCCCAGACGTGATGGGTCGAGCGTCGAGCATGTCTATGACACTACCGGGACCTGTGGAGGGCAGATCGGAGTGGTGGCCCCAAGGAGTGCTTATGTGGGGTCCCCACAAGGACGCAGCTATATGTATCTGTTAATTTCTGTTCTTGTTTACAGGTTTTTTGGATGTTTGTATGTTTCACTATGTACTATGTGTTTTGTCATGTGTCAATAAAGTTGACAGGTTCAAGATTGGAACCTGCTGACAGAGGTGGGATGGGCCTGCATGTGTATTTAACCTGGCGACCCACTCAATTCTGTGTGCCTGGACCCGTAGAAGCGATACGCGTCGCGAAACGGTGCCGTAGTCCGGCAGCTCCTCTTGCCCCCTCCCTGCACCCTGTTTGTTTCCGGAACTCTGGAATAAAAGGACTTTCTCGTTTACCCGGTGAGTGCCGCCTTTCTTTTCCATTTATTGGCTATTGCTGGTGCTTTGGCTGTGCACCCCCGGTGGGAAATCGCCATTCCTGGAAGGAAATCTAACCGTGACCTTGGCCCTGCTAAGTGCCCTGACTGACTTGTTCACTACTGTACCTGTTACATTGTCACCAGTAAAAGGTACCGAAACAACAATCCCTGTGTGTCTATCTAATCGCTGCAATTCACCGCTGTGTCAGCAAAGACTTAACTACTAATCCCCTCATCCATCCCCACTGCCCTAGGTAAAGCTCTACCTGTGGGGAGCTGTACCACACTCTGCTGCACCCACCATCATCTCAGCGGCTGGCTGCAGCACTGGTATACCTGTTGCCAGGTACCATAGGTGGCATCACGTTAACAATCCCCTTATCCCCACCGTTACCCGCCATTGAGGGTCCAGGGCATGGGACCAGGGATTGACCAGCCGTGATCCCCCATCAAAGCCGCCATCAGCCCCAGTACCCGAGTACCCCATTACCCTATCGACCCCCTCAGTTTACATACATCAGTAATGCTGTCCGTATTGAGGCTCACAATCTAAACCTCCTATCAGTATGTGCTTGCAATGTGGGAGGAAACTGGAGTGTCCAGAGGAAACCCATGCAAACACAGGGAGAACATACAAACTCCTTGCAGATGTTGTCCTTGGTGGGAATTGAACCCAGGACCTCGGGACCTCAGTGCTGCAAAGGCTGCAGTGCTAACCACTTGAGCCACCGTGCTGCTGCGGAAAACCTGCTGAATCTGCCATGTAGGTCGAAAATTGCTGATATGAAAGTAGCCTGAGAGAATAGATTTTCAGCAGCAGGGAAAAAAAAAACTTATAATATTTACATCTATTAGTGTATCTAACTAACCTAATGTCTTTTTACCATATAATATATGTCTGGGATTTTTGTTTTTTAGAATATAATATCAGGAAACAGCGTGCATCACATTAATTTATTTGAGGGGGCACATCTGCATGGGCCAAGACAGAAGGACAATCCTGTCCACATGACAAGTGGCCTCACTGCAAAATCATTCTCCAATTATGCAAACTTACTGGATTAATTGCTCGCCAGGTGATGAATTGGGGTCTATGTCTTGGCTTCACTTATGCAATTACTAACAAAGCCATATTTTAAAAATATTTCACATATTGAAGAGATTTTTTTTTATAATTCATACCTGACAAAGCAGGGGAGGTAGACAACATGTCAGACAGAAGAAGAGTCATTAAATGTTTGGAAGCTAAATTGCCTGAAGCTGATGTGACTGTACTGAAAACAATGTGGACTAATGAAGCCGGGATTTGCATAATTTGGACATCAGAAGGATTATGCTTTCTATAAATTCATTACAGATCAGATTGATGACTGCATTACTGCAGCGATACACTGTAGCACTGTAGCAACAAAACCGTCCCTCTCCGATAGCACCACAGCACCTCAAGAAACCAAATCACGAATAATAAAGTGCTATTTCTGGCATTATAGCCATGGCAACAGTTCATATTTTTGGAAATAACGAAAATAAGTTTCTTGATACAGTGCAATTGTCAACAATCCTCTATCCAGGAGCTGGAAAGTCCAGATCATTGAAGAAGGGTTACGGGGAATTTCATACGAGTTTCTAATATGTACATCGCTCAAAAAAATATAAGGAGAACACTTAAACAACACAATGTAACTTCAAGTCAATCACACTTCTGTGGAATCAACCTGTCCAGTTATAAAGCAACACCGATTGTGAATCAATTTCTCCTGTTGTTGTGCAAATTGAACAGAAAACAGGCAGAAATGATAGGAGGAAGACACACCCTATAAAGAAGCGGTTCTGCAGATGGTGACCACAGATCATTTTTAAGTTCTCATCTTTTTTGGCTGTTCTTTTGGTCATTTTTGCATTTTGTCATTGCCCTCACCCCTAGAGGTGGCATGAGGCGTCGTCTACAACCCACAGAAGTTGCTCGGGTAGTGCAGCTCATCCAGGATGGCACATCAATGTGAGCTGGGGCAAGAAGATTAGCTGTCTCTGTCCACAAAGTGTCCAGAGCATGGAGAAGATACCAGGAGCCAGGCCAGCAGGTCTGTGGAGTTGGGGTCATTATCAATTTTGGGCGGGTTGGAGTCGGTATAAATTGTACAACTCCTAAAAGATGTATAAAAAAAATTGGGTATGGTACATCAATGCAGTACGTGCTGAATATTATTATTATGAATGACTAATTTTTCAGCAGTGTATATACCTGGCACCCCGATGACTTAAAAACTATTTGATGTATATCAATGGGTTTTTAACTAATTCCATTCAGATCACCAAAACGGTCACTGAATTTTCCAAAACAGATGTGTCGATCTGTCACATATTAATTCACTTTTCCCCCTTTTCCATGCGATATCAGTGAAAGGGGCACAAACTCCAGGCTATAGAAAAACATGCAATTCCCTATCGTATATCATAGTGTGGATTTATGCATCAGAAACCATCAATGAAGTAAAACTCATTACACCCATTAAAATACTGGATCTTATTAGGATTAGATCTGGTAGGTAGTGGAATAGATAATTAATAACAATAATTACAGACAGGGGCGGATTATAATAGGGTCAAAATGGGCTACTGTCCAGGGCCCAGCCCCCAGGAGGGGTCCTTGGCCCAGAAGATTATTGCGCCCATTATAATCTCCAGACAGGCACCGCAGCGCTGACAGCAGCACAGGTTGAATGATGATGCTGGGTTAGGGGACTGCCCTGCCAGACATCATTTGATATGCTGGGCCCACCCTAGAGCCCAGGAGTGTGCAGAAGCAGCCATGCCTGCATTCTGCAGTGAAAATGGAGCTTGGTGTCCCTGCAGTCCCCCCATGCCTGGAGACTGTAGGAGTAGGTGAGCCTTGGGTCACTGCAGTGGAGCACATCAGTATTTGCTGTCTGCACTGGTTATGCGACTACCTGTATACCGTATGTAACTGGCAGACCTTCAGTGCAGGCAGCAGGGCTCTGGAACTTAGGGCAGGAGGACTTTATTGTAATTTTTAAAACCTCTGAATAAATGTGGGGGATGGGAGAGCATTAAACTCCATAGAAAATGCCCCTTAACTGTGCCCTGTGGGGCAGCGCCGGGATTGCAAGACAGGAAAAACGTTGAGCCCGGTAGTAGTTCATACAGTACCCGGATTTATTGCTGAAAACACAGCGGTGGCACAAGATGCCAGAATCCAGGTCGCAGCCGGGTACAATGGATACAGTTCACAGATAGTAACCCGTTGCCTTCCGGTTATGAGCTTTCCGGCAGAGGTAGCACGGAGCTCCCAGCCCTCCCAGGCTAGGCCGTGTTATCACCGCACATGGCTCCTGGAGCTCTTGACCTGTCCGGTCGTTAGATGCTGCTGCTTCAGCTTCAGGCCAAAACTGTCCACAGGGAACCCCACCCTGTCTCCTAACCATGCTTTTAACCCCGTGTCTCCTTCCAGGGAAACCTGCAAGACCTGGAGCAAAGGGAGTGGACCGTCCCTCTTTCCTAAACCCTATACCGGGCTCAATATGTGACAGTGCGCATTCTGGGGGAGACATAGCACCCCACGCATATGATCCCCCGCACTGTCTCACAGCCCCTACTGTTCCCCACCCCCCTACACACTGTGCTTCCAGCTTGGACATTTTGCTGTATCTTGTATTTATGTACACAGTGTTACTGCAGGGGCATTTTCTATGTAGTTTAATCCCCACTTCTATCATCCACATTTATTCACAAGTTTTAAAAATGACAATAATGTCCCCCTGCCCTTAGATACAGAGCGGCTGTACATTCCGCTTGTGTTCATTTATGCCACTGGCGCGCTGTCACATAGTGCCTGTAGAATCATTTTAAGTAACCAGACACCCTTTAACTCTTTCACAACCACGGACGTACCTATACGTGCTTGGTCTTGTCCCTGACTTTAATGTGGGCTTACAAACTGAGCCCGTTTCCCCACACATATCGGATGATCTGATCAGCCGACGCCCGGTCAATAGTTGCAGGTGGATTGGAGATCGGAGATTCGCTTGCAACTGTTAACTACACTGTGTTCCAAATTATTATGCAAATTGGTTTTAAGAGTCATAGGGTTTTATTTTTATTTTTTTTCAATGAAACCCATTGATGGTATTGTGTCTCAGAGTTCTTTGGATCACTGAAATCAATCTCAGATACCTGTAATAATTAGTTTGGCAGGTGAGCCCAATAAAAGGAAAACTGGGTGTTCCACAATATTACACAGGCCACAGTTTTCAAGTAACATGGGAAAGAAAAATGATCTCTCTGCTGCCGAAAAGCAACAAATAGTGCAATGCCTTGGACAAGGGATGAAAACATTTGGTATTGCACGAAAACTTAAGCGTGATCATCGTATGGTGAAGAGATTTGTGGCTGATTCTGAGCACATACGTGTTCGTGCAGATAAAGGCAGAATGATGAAGCTTTCTGCCAGGCAAGTTCATCAGATTAAGAGAGCAGCTGCTAAAAAGGCCTTACAAACCAACAAACAGATATTTGAAGCTGCAGGTGCCTCTGGTGTCCCTCGAACCGCAAGGTGTAGGATCCTTCAAAGGCTTGCTGTGGTGCATAAACCTACTATTCGGCCACCCCTAAACAGTGCTCACAAGCAGAAACAGTTGCAATGGGTCCAGATATACATGAAGACTAATTTTCAACCAGTCTTGTTTACTGATGAGTGCCGAGCAACCCTGGATGGTCCAGATGAATAGAGTAGTGGATGGTTGGTGGATGCCACCATATCCCATCAAGGCTGCGATGTCAGCAAGGAGGTGGAGGAGTCATGTTTTGGGCTGGAATCATTGGGAAACAGCTGATAGGCCCCTTTAAGGTTCCTGAAGGTGTGAAAATGACCTCTGCAACGTATATAGAGTTTCCAACTGAGAACTTTCTTCCATGGTACAAAAAGCAAAAACGTGCCTTCAGGAGCAAAATCATCTTCATGCATGACAATGCAGCATCTCATGCTATAAAGAATACCTCTGTGCCATTGGCTGCTATGGCCATAAAAGGAGATAAACTCATGGTGTGGCCACCATCTTTCCCTGACCTCAACCCTATAGAGAACCTTAGGAGTATAATCAAGCAAAAGATCTATGCGGGTGGGAGACAGTTCACATCAAAACAGCAGCTCTGGGAGGCTATTCTGACATCATGCAAAGAAATACAAGCAGAAACTCTCCAGAAACTCACAAGTTCATTGGATGCAAGAATTGTGAAGGTGATATCAAAGTAGGGTTCCTATTAACATGTAACTTGGCCTGTTAGGATGTTTTGGAGTTAAATAGCTTTTTATTTCAGTGAATGTGACCTCCTAATGCTGCAAATTCAACAAATGAGCATTTTCAGTTCTTTCAAACATATCAAATGTTTAGAAACTCTCCTGTGCCTAATAATTTGGAACAGTGCATTTAGATTTTTTTTTACATTTTGAAGATTATACGGTTATCATTGGGAGGTTTCTTCAATAAATTCGATGTATACTCTAACGGGTGATGACTTTTATTACACTGTCATTTGCACCGACCATTTAGGAAAATCAGAAAAAAAGAACATTTGCATAATAATTTGGAACACAGTGTAGTTAGGTTGTATTGCCAAACTCTGACCGCACAATCTAACACGCGCCATCCCCCACCCCCAACAGCGACCACATGACATGATCACAGGGCACCAATAGGTTGTCATGACGTTGAAGGGTCAGATGAGGACCCCCTGTCACTGTCATAACGAAGTTCCGGTAAATGCTGGCTTAGCAGTGGCATTTACAAGAGATGATCACTTCTGCAGTACAGAAGGTTGCTGAATCATCATTCTCAACAGCAGAAGCGGTTGCACACTGCAGGATTCAGGCGCCCTAAGAAAACTAGTAAGAACAATAAAAAGTGTATAAAAAAAAAAAAAAAAAGTTCAAATCATCCCCCTTTTGCCCCAATGAAAATAAAACTATACAAAATACACACATTTGGTTTTGCCACTCTCAGAAGTGCCCGATCTATCAAAATATAAAATAATCAGATCTGTAAACTTTGGAACAAGAAAAAAAAAAACACCCCAGAATTGTTGCTTTGGTTACTTCAGCATTGTAATAAAATGCAATAACGGGCAATCAAAACAGCGTGTCAAGACGCAAAAAATAAGCCATCACACAGCCCCAGAAAACGGAGAACGCTACGGGGCGCTGAAAATAGCAACAAAAATTAAAAATTCCTTCTTCTTAAGTTCTTTCACCACTTAGATAACAGTAAAAGTAACACGTTTGATATCCACAAACTTGTACCGACTTGAGGCATCATACTGACACATCAATATTACCAAATAGTGAACATGGTGAATAACATTTTTTTAAAAAAATAAATAGGTAAATTGGACTTTTTTTTTTCAATTTTACCACACTTGGAATTTTTTTTCCCATTTTCCTGTACACTACATGGTAAAATAAATGATATAGTTCAAAAGTACAACTCGTCGCGCAAAAAACAGGCCCTCGTATGTCTGTATTCACAAAAAAATAAAGTTATAGCTCTTGGAAGAAGGGAAGGAAAAAATCCACATGGAAAATGGACCTTACATGAAGGGGTTAAAAGGGAAGTAGTAGAGTAAAAACAAAAATCACTACTATCCTGCAGTGCAGTTCATGGTAAAAAAAAGCATCCGGCTTTCAGTCATCCAGGTGTATATGGAGCATCTGCAGTCACCGGCACTTTGACTGACAGTTCCTAGTGCTGTACATCAGTCAGTCACCGTTGAAACTGCCGGAGCGGCAACTGTAGATGCTTCATACACACCTGGATGACTGAAACCTGCCAGTCCCAGGAGGAATAAAGTTTTCTTTTCCATTAGCTTCGCTTTAAGTACAGTAGTTGGGCATCTTTCTAACACTATTAACCTGTAGATTAACCCTACATCTCCAGGATAATGGTGTTTAGCGACATAATAGATCCTCTTTAACCCCTTACAGACATCGGCCGTACATGTATGGAGAGAGAGAGGAGAGGGATCATGGGGTGATCTCGCTCCATACTCCATAGATAATGTGTGTTACAGCCAGGACCATACTCTAAGAAACTGTTAACCTGTTAACAGTGTTTGCTCCTGCTGTAAACAGGGACCATGTGGAGCTCCTGCTATATGCAGGCACCATGTGGAGCTCCTGCTATATGCAGGCACCATGTGGAGCTCCTGCTGTATATAAGGGCTATGTATGGCCTCCTTCTGTCTTCCGCTGCAGCCAGGGGGCCATGCGTGGGCTCCCGCTGCAGCCAGGGGGCCATGCGTGGGTTCCCTGTAACGCGCTTAGATGGCACTGACTTTGCTGGATGCTGCTGTGTATGTGTTTGTCTTTAAGAGCTGCATGGTTGATAGTTGTGAAGGTCCTGGCCTCCTGTGTTGTGCTCCAGTACTGCATTCACTATTAGGTTCAACTGCTGGTTGAGGGGTTAATGTGTGACTCACCTGAACTCCCCTCCCCTAGCCTTTAAGTAGCCTCTCCTTCCACCAGGTGGTGCTGCTGATAGTTTCACTCTATGGAAGCCGTGGTGTGCTGACCTGTGTGTTTGTTTTGCTGAAGTCCTTTCCTTTGGAGTTGCTGTATCCCAGTTCTGAGGAGGGAGCGAGGGGGAAATAGAGCAGGGCTGGTGGAGGAGTTTCAAGGAGAGACTGGAGGCCCGAACCTTCTCACCTTCAGAGACACCATCGGAATCGGGGCCATTCAGGGTTCCTAGACTAGGGTCAGACTAGTCTTCCCTGGTCGCCCTGCCCATAACTGCCATTCCCTCATCAGCATTCTCACTACACCGTGACACTCCCGCTGCAGCCAGGAGGCCATGTGTGGGCTCCCGCTGCAGCCAGGGGGCCATGCGTGGGCTCCCGCTGCAGCCAGGGGGCCATGTGTGGGCTCCCGCTGCAGCCAGGGGGCCATGTGTGGGCTCCCGCTGCAGCCAGGGGGCCATGCGTGGGCTCAGGCTGCAGCCAGGGGGCCATGCATGGGCTCCCGCTGCAGCCAGGGGGCCATGTGTGGGCTCCCGCTGCAGCCAGGGGGCTATGTTAAATCAATTTCCCACCCCTGCTTTACTAAGTATAGCCCTGTTATGTATGGAGCTGTATATAAGAGAAATATATGTGCACCATGCTGCCCGTACCACTGTTTTTCTCCTTTTGCTTTTACAGATGTGCACCTATATTCTAACCACATGACCTATCACATGATCTATGAAAAGATGATCATGTGACATGTCACATGGTAATTCGGGTTGGGGGGCCCTCACCTTATAAACAGCCCGGGGGCCCTGGCTACCCTTAATCCGTACCGATTACAGACAATAAAGACATTACAAAGTAATACATAATTCAACAGTTACAGAAGGAATCACAGGGCCCTTCTCATAAGCTTACAATCTGTAAAGACTGTAAATGCAAACTTGGATTAATAGACTCCCATGTGTCACTTCACTATGCCTCAAAAATAAAGGTACAAAATACACCAAGGAACATGTTTTTCAGGCAGATTAAATAGAAATCTGTAAAATGAACATGCTTGTGTCCCACTGCAAAAAGTAGGTACTTTGAAGTAAAGATCTACGATACTATATTATAAATCTATAAAAATACAATGTGTACATGAGCTCTGACACCTGTTGGGTGGAAACAGAGACTATGAAGATTAGCCTACAAGGGGATCAGCAACAAATAAAAATAAGGCGGCACTTAGACTTCTTATGCCAATGTGCCACCCTATTCAAAGGTTTGTTCTGTGATTTTTCTTTGTCAAATCTTCCAAGAAAATGAATATACTTATTAGAGATGAGAAATTCACCGACTTTGCCAAACTTTCCCCACAATTTGAATCAATACTGTAATTGCTCGTGAAATACATGTTGATGAAAGAGAGAGAACCTCGCTGACCATAAGAGCTTACACTTCAAGGATAAAGAGGGAGTATCCCACAATTTAGAGGCGAGAAAATGACCCTGCAGACCATAAGAGCTTACACTCTACAGAAAAGAGACTAACTGAAAATGACTCTGCCCAATTGAGATCTATAATGGTTTAGGTACTAATCACCACTGTACAAGGTGTGTTAATCCAATAATAATACAATAATAATCTTTCTATAACGTCAACATATTCCGCAGCAATTTACAATTCAGAGGTTCATATACAGTCATAAGTATTAGTTATCAAAATAAATACAATGATTAAAGCAAAATAAAGCTCAGATATTGGGAAGATGGTGAATCACGGTCCGCGCTGCTGCCCCAATGGAATCACGAGGAATGCATATGGTTTCAAGAAGTCACGAGGAATGCAAGGTTCCAAAAGTAACAATCTCCTTTATTCCACCAAAGCGTTCCGGCACCTATTCTGGCACCTTCATCAGGTCCTGCAGCAGCTAAAAACCAAATACTTACAAACCAGTTGTGGGGCACACAACTGGATCAGGTGAGTGTACACCTGTTGATAAACTTACACAGACAGTGTCACTAGTGATAGGGCACTATTGCGCCTCTTGTCACCCCTTTTTGTATTTATAAAGCAAAATAATGACAGCCAAGGTCATAACAGTTTACAATCTACAATGAGGTCGGGGTGACAGAAATTACAGGTGCTTATTTACAATGATGGTCCAGCTATCTTGAGGGAATGGAGAATAGATAAGAGCTGCATGAGTGACCAACAGCCATTCTTTGTAATGCTTTTTAGTCTGGTTGCGTGAATAGGCTATGTCTAAAGTCCGGTTTACATGTTACGAAGTCCTAGCGACCTGACTAACGATCGGGATTGCTGGGACATAGCTATCTGATCACTGGTGAGCTGTCACACAAGCAAGTTACCCGTGTAACGACCTCGACATCGTGGAAAAGAATATAACATTCTTTTCCACAATGTCGAGGTCCCGCTATGCTGGGGTAAGCGGGAGACTGCTGGTAACCAGGCTAAACATCGGGTTACTAGGCGCAGCGCTCTGCTTAGTAACCCAATGTATACCCTGGTTACCAAGCACGCTGGTAACCAGGGTACACATCGCGTTACTAAGCAGAGCGTTGCACTTAGTAACCCGATGTTTATCCTTGTGACCAGCGTTCTCCTGCTTAGTAACCCGATGTGTACCCTGGTTACCAGGGAACACATTGGGTTAGCTGGTCGCTGCCCCCGTCACACATGCATGCGTGACAGCGACAGACCAGCAACTGAAAAACTGCCCTGGCCATTCCGCAACAATCAGCGATCAGCGAGATGATCGCTGCGGGGGGTCATCACACGCAGCGACGTCGCTACGAGGTCGTTGCAACATCACAAGTTGCAGCGACATCGTTAGCGATGTTGCTACATGTAAATGCAGATTAAATGACTGACTAGGGAGCACGATAGGCTGCCCTATAAAGATGTATTTTTAGGGATCCAATAAATGTTATAGCTGCCGAGAATTATGGGGAGGCCATGAAGCAATGCAAAATTATGTTAGTCAGCTCTCTGATACTTCAGCAGTGTAGGAAATGGTGCTGGGCAATTTTTTTTGATGAACCGCAAATTGAATGTTATAATGTTTGAATTCACGTAAATCTGCAAATTTTAGAAAATTCGACTAGAACTCCATTGCCTGCAAGTTGATCTGCTCATCTCTTAAGCCCCTGTCACACATAACGAGATTGTTAGCGAGATCATTGTAACATCATAGGTTTTATGACGTAACAGCGATCTCGCTAATTATCTCATTATGTGTGACACTTAGCAGCGATCAGGCCCCTGCTGCGAGATCACTGATCATTACAAACTGCTCTGGGTCATCTTTTGGTCGTTGTGCTCCCGCTGGTCAGCACACATCGCTGTGCGTGACAGTGAGAGACCAACGATCAGAGACCTCACAGGCTGGTAACCATGGTAATCACCGGGTATCTAGGCAGCACGCGCTTAGCGCAGCCTGTAAGCAGGGGGATGCTGGTAACTATGATAAACACCAGGTATCTAGGCAGCGCGCGCTGCCTAAATACCCACTGTTTATCATAGTTACCAGTGTCATCCCGCTTCCAGCGATGTGGAGGTGGCTCCCTGGTCCCTGAGGAGATCTGCCTGTTTGACAGCTCCCCAGCGACCAGGTAACGACACACCAACGATCACTACAGGATCGTTATCGTGATCGCTGTTGTGTTGTAGTGTGTGACGGGAGCTTTAGGCCTCATTCACAGTATTTGTACATCAGTGTCTGTATGCCAAAACCAGGACTGGGTGATAAATACAGAAGTGGTGACATGTTTCTATTATACTTTCCCTCTGATTGTTCCACTCCTGGTTTTGACTACAAATACTGAGGCAAAAAAGCTCATCAACTACTCAATGTGTGAATGAGGCCTAAACGTTTCTGGCCATAGAGTAGAATTTGGCAAAGAATGGATTGTGGGAGATCAGGAAAGAAAGAATCCAATGCTACATACTGGTGGATATATAGATTTACCTAACATGACGATCATCAAGTAGAGCTGCTTCAGCGATGTATGAACACCCCCCTCCCCCGGAACAATCCATATCAGATGTATGATAAACAATTCATCCCAAGATATTACTATAGTAATTAAGTGGCCACTACAAGTACGGAGAATTCTCTAATGGGTACTCAGCTTACAGGCTGTTTGTGTAGTACAGAGCCTTGTAATGTATCAGTGTTACATTGTATTAATTCCCATCAGCAAGCACCAAGGATGTAACACTCGTATCACCCATGAAATGATCTTCTGGAGATTAGATGTGGTAGGAACCAGAATAGAAAAAAAAAACATTACTACAGCAAATTTAATAAACAAGACAGAAGGTCTTCCTGTGGCATCTACACTCAATCGAGATGGTACTCTTCGGGTACCTTTACACACGGCTACATTTGTAGCTTGTCACCAGGTAACTTACTGGTTGCAGTGAAATCATGGATACATGATTCCATTTGTACACAGCAACAAGATAGAACCATGTATCCATGATTTCACTGCAACCAGTAAGTTACCTGGTGACAAGCTACAAATGTAGCCGTGTGTAAAGGTACCCTTCATGTGCAAATAACACAATAAGTAGTCTTCTCATTGGTTGCCAACAGCACTACCTCCTTTCTTATAGGTGAGCCTCCCTGCCCGATGCCTCTCTTACACTCTGAAGAGCCTTCTGAACACTGATGAGTGATGAAGACAGCTCTGCTCAGATTTACATTGTGTAAATACGACAAGGTTTAGTACCATATATCCCTTTCCAATTTGCCTGCTATTTGCACATACTGCATAGAGATGAGCGGACCTGTGGAAGTTTGGGCTGTGGTGGTGCAGCCAGACTCTTCATAAAGGTATGTTCGAAACTCATTTAAAGTCACTGATTGGACAGCTCGGCTCCCGCCTACGTACAGTCAGCCATAAGCACTTCTAGCAGCAGGAGGGCAGGGATTTATCTTTTTTTGTACACACTACATCCAATAACTCTGATTTTACCCGAAGTGCGAGCCGATCCAAACACTGCAAGTGTCTCATACTGGGCTGAGCACAGAGTGTACCCAAGCACAGCGATACTCGCTCCAGTGATTTGGATACATAAAGGACCCAACCTCAAATGAGTTCACCCATCTCTGATCCTGCACTTTATGGGTAGCTTTACACGCGGCAACTTTTCTAGGAATTTCACTGGCAACTTACTGGTTGCAGTGAAATCATTGACACATTCTTCTATCTTGTTGCTGTGTACAAATGTAACAATGTCTCCATTATTTCACTATAACCAGTAAGTTTCCAGTGAAATTCCTAGAAAAGTTGCCGCGTGTAAAGGTACCTTATAGGTTGGTAGTATATGTGGGTTGTTCTAAATACCATGATGGTTTGACCAGTGATACCATGATCATTTCTGAGAACGGGTCCCACAGGTGAAGTAGCTACGCATACATGGCCGTCCCCCATTACAGGCGATGTGAAAATGAGTGCTGATTCTCAGCTGTATCTCCTATTTAAAACACCACAACAGCGTTTTGTTTTTTCACCACTGTAGTTGCACTTTATGAAAGCATCGGAAGTTGAGGTCTTACATTTACTTTATGGATGACACTCTGGTCCTGCGGCAACATCTTGTGCCCATAGCTTCTGACTGGCCGGATGTCAGAAGTTATGTGATAAGAACTCAATGCATCTGAAAAAAAGCCAGAATAAGGCCAGAACAAGGCTCTCAGAGATGCACTGAAAAGTGACCTCTGACGCTCCAAGAAACACTAGAGCTGCTGGCTAGTCACTTTTCACCGCAGAATGACAGGAGCATGGCTGGAAAAGGATGAAGGTGGTGGAAGGTGAGTGCAAGACAGGGTTCAGGGGACTAAGAATTAAAGCACCATTCCAGCAGCGCAATAATATAAGAATAAAGCGCTATAGTGGTGCTTTAAAGAAAACATGTCCCCATGTCAAAAGTGGCCAAATTTCTTCTTATCTTATTTCTGCTGCTCCTGCTTTTTTTTTAATCTACCATACGGTTCCAGAGATGTGGGTCTTTTACTACTTCTTTACATATTCTTCTAAGTAATCATAAAGCAAAATCTGTAAGAATAAGCACTAAACGAAAAGCCTTGTATCTCTGGGACCGTGTGGTGGATTTAAAATAAATGGAATATTTAGGGGAGCAGCAGTAATAAAAATAAGACCAAAAACTGGCCATTTTTTACCTCGTGCCAGGTCCCCTTTATTTTATGCGAGTTGGAGAGTTTTCCCATAGCGATGACCATGCGATGATGTATTGATTTATACAATTAATATGTCATCAGTGCTTTATCTGTGAGCCCCCAATACGATCTTGAAACAGACCTGTTGTCCGGTCCCAGCACGGCCGCTCCCCTTGTACGTTACTGACCAATGTGTGTGTATGATCCGTTGTGGGACTTGGTACCCTCATTCTGAGCAGTGGTGGGCAGAGGGTGACACATTGTTGGACCTCATATCTGATATTTTTAACTGATAAAATCAATATGCTATTAAAAAAAAATCTTGGTTAGAAGAAAAACCTTTATACTGAATATCACTCTATTCAAGTTCCACAATAAAAATAAGCTTGTTATATAAATTATGAAATATTTAATGACCTTTTCAAATTTACTATCCAATCTAATAGACAGGGGGCACATTCTCATGGCATCAATTTCTGTTCTGTGCTGGTGGATAACCTGTGACTTGCCTGGAGTCTGGACTGGAGGATCAATCATTTCTTCATGTAGATAATTCATTTGTAACCCTGACAAGACATGATCTCGTTAAACCAGTTAATTAGATCTGACTGTCCTCACTAGGTCATCACTGTGCTACTTTTGGATAAGCTTCTGGATAAACCTACCATAAGAAGTAATGAGATAATGACCAGTAGCAAGGTGACCAAGCACCCATCTCTACATGGTCCTACGTCACAGGAGAAACATGAGGCCACCTCCACCAGAATCGTAGACATCGTAAAGAAGAGACAACGCCTCCATCACAAAGAAGGAGTAGGTTCATTTTCTTCTCAGTAATGAGATGCCTCTTGCAGTAAAGCAATTTAGTGAATCAGGTTTACTTGAGAATCATTCTGCTGTATACATCTAATTATTTATTTATTCGCTGGTATAACCCTTAACCAAACTCCTGCACGCCATGTCATACTATACAGGCCAATGGCTTCAACACTGGAGGATCAGCAGATGACAAATGCGTTAACTCAAACAGAAGCAAAGATTTATACCTGCTCCAAGGACCTCACCAAGATTGATTATATGAAGATACAATCAAAGAGGTTGTCCACTTAGTAATAATATCTTTAGATGTTTTTAAAATATACAACTTACAAACATGCCCCAATCTCCAGATATCAGCATCATTCTCAGCAGCTATATTTTGGGCTTTGATTGTACCTTAAGGTACCGTCACACGCGGCAATTTTGCAAGCAATTTCACTGGCAATTTGCTGGTTGCAGTGAAATCATGGATACATGGTTCCATTTCTACACGGCAACAAAACAGAACCATGTATCCATGATTTCACTGCAACCAGCAAATTGCCAGTGAAATTGCTTGCAATATTGCCGCGTGTGACGGTACCTTTAGAGAGTTTCATGTGCTGGCATTATCATTAATGCTGCCTGGATGGAGGCTTGTCTGAGGCTCATTTCATTATCTAAGGGTGCCTTCACATCACGATATTAAGGCATCCGAGTGTATCCGTGTCAAATCGGATACACTTGGATGCGATTGTGGCTCCCATGTATCCCTATGGGGGTCAGATTGTGCTCGGATGTGTCCTTTTGGCCATCCGATTTAAGCACAATCCGTAGCCTTCCGATTTGGTCACAGATCCAAAATCGCAGCGGCTGCGATTTTGGTGTCCGTGATTAAAATCAGGCACCACGGATCCGTGACAGATCCGTGATGGTCCGTAGGGCTACATAATGGGAGCCTATGGACATCAGATCCGATTCTAAATCGGATCCGATGTCGCCTCCGTGATTATGTACTGAGCATGCCCAGAGGCAGTGTCTTTGCTGCATCCAAAATGCTGTGTTGAACAGTACAAGCACAGTAGATAGATTTATTGAAATCCCGCTGCATCCAGAGAAATCCCTGGGACGGACGGCAAGGAGAGGCGGGATGGACGGCAAGGAGAGGCGGGACGCACGGCAAGGAGAGGCGGGGCGGACGGCAAGGAGAGGCGGGGTGGATGGCAAGGAGAGGCGGGGCGGACGGCAAGGAGAGGCGGCACGCACGGCAGGGAGAGGCAGGGCGGACGGCAAGGAGAGGCGGGAAGGACCAAGCTGCAATCAAACCCATAGGACCAGAAGCAGGTAATTATAATACAGGGAGGGGAATTTTTAAAACTTATTCATTAGGTTAGAGGGGGGAGTCATGGCATAATATAGCTACCTTCTCAAAATGTAGCATATGCGCTGCTGAAGATGGTGTTTTTAGCTTTAAGGTAAACCTGTCACCAGGGTTTAAATATTGCATAAGTAAAAGAGAGAAAAAACATGATAAAGTAAATAAAACAGATTTAAATTTTTTTTTATTAAGTGCAGAAATTCTGCAACATGAAACATTCATGAAAAACTCATAATGGCAACATAGCCTTAAAGGGGTGTTCCCATCTCCAAGATCCTACGCCAATATGTAGTAGGTTTGGGTGTAATAATGACAATATTAGCAAATACCTCTAATTAGAAATGTAGTATATTGCTCCTGATTAGTTTTGTCTATTACCTCATGTTCAGGACATTGCAGCTTAGTTGCCCATGATTGTAACAATAGATACGTAAGCTGCAATGTCCTGCACATGAGGTAATAGACAAAACTAATCAGGAGTAATATACTACATTTCTAATTGGAGGTATTTGCTAATATTGTTATCATTACACCTACTGCATATTGGCATGTCTTGGAGATGGGAATACCTCTTTAAAGGGATCCTGTCACCTCCAAAACGCCACCCTTTTATACCCCCTCATTAGGCATTATAATTAGTAGGGGCTATATTCTTTAGCCCTTAGGGTGTGTTTGTTTTTTGCCTGTCGTCATAAGATCACGCCCTAATGGGCATGATCTTTTATTCATGTTGTATTCAGGCGCCCTCCCTGCTCTGCACAGTGCTGGCTGGGCATTAGTGACACGATTTGCGTAATTTCCGGTCAGGTGACGTCAGTACACCCACGCCACTGTGTTCTGCTTCAAGTACCGCATGGGCAATGTGGTGCTTGAAGCCGAAAGAGCGGTGTGGGTGTACTGACGTCACCCGATCCCGGAATGGACGCGATTCGCATCATTAATGCCCAGCCAGCACTGTGCAGAGCAGGGACGTCGACTGAATACAACATGAATAAAAGATCATGCCCATTAGGGCGTGATCTTATGACGACAGGAAAAAAACAAACACGCCCTAAGGGCTAAAGAATATAGCCCCTACTAATTATAATACCTAATGAGGGGTGTAATATGATTACTGGTACCGTAAGGGATGGGAGATATGTTTCAGCCAGGTTGATGAACTCTGTTATGTGAGCTGGGGCTGATTCAGCATGTTCCTCCCTCCCTGAGGTGTGGTCAGAAAAGTTAAATGATCACCTCTGTTTTTTTTTCTTTGGTGTGAGTTTAGAGTGGCTCTATCACACTTGGTGGAGAATGCGGGCATAGACCCCCAGGAAGCGCCTGGATTGACTACAAACGACCTGCATGTCCTGGGTGAAGGCAGCCACAAGCCTGCAAACACAGTCAGACGGCATGGAGGACCTGATTAAGCACTTGGTGCAGATCCAACAGCAACAGCAGCAGCAGCAACACCAACAACAGCTTGCGCAACAGGAAACCAATCAACTCTTGATTCAGCAGTTGCAGCAGCAGCGTGAGCAGCAACAGGAACTCCTGACTGAGCTCGTCCGGGCAAGGGCAGCTGGCCCGTCCCCAGGTCCAGATGAGGATTCCAGCGTCAGGAAGGCGGTAAGACTGGCGCTCCAAAAGGTGACCCCGGGGGATGATGTTGAAGCCTTTTTGGCGATTTTTGAAAGGGTCGCAGAGCGAGAAAAACTGCCACCGGCACAGTGGGCGGAGGTGTTGGCACCATTTTTAACGGGAGAGCCCCAAAAAGCTTACTACGACCTGGCTTTACAGGACGCTCAGGAGTATGGGAAGCTAAAAATGGAGATTTTAGCACGCCTGGGTGTGACTATGACTGTTAGAGCTCAGCGGGTCCATCAATGGGCCTATCATGCCAACAATCCCCCCCACTCCCAGATGTTTGACTTGCTACATCTTGTGCAAAAATGGCTGCAGCCGGAAACCTCCACACCAGCGCAAATGGTGGAGCGAGTGGTAATGGACAGATTCGTGCATTCCCTCCCAAAGCCAGTGCAAACCTGGGTTGCTCAGGGTGACCCCCAAAATGCCGATGACCTGGTGGGACTGGTGGAGAGGTACCAGGTGGTGGAGAGTAACCTAGGGAAGCCACGGGACTTGCCAGCTACACATTGGGGGGTACACACCGCGTCCGACACCCAAAGGAAGGGTAATAGAGCCACGGGTGGAGGGAGCCCGAGGTCACAAGGGGCAAGTGGAGGCGGAACAAAACTTCCAGCTGGTCCGTTAATCTGTTGGAGGTGTCAAGGCCCTGGTCATGTAGCCGCCCGTTGTCCCCTGACTACTGAGCAAATGGACTGTAGCCTGGGTCGGCGCTCCTCATATTATGCTTTCCCGGTCTGCAGCATTGACAGGGAACCCAGAGAGGGCCCGCAGGCATGTCTTGTGGAAGTGAATGGGGCTCGAGTAACGGGACTCTTGGACTCCGGGAGTTTGGTGACCCTGGTGAGGGCCACACTTCCCCATCGACTGATACCGGGTAAAAAGGTGGGTGTCCGCTGTATCCATGGAGATGCCAAGAACTACCCCGTTGCTATTGTGACCATAAAAACAGAGGTGATCATTTAACTTTTCTGACCACACCTCAGGGAGGGAGGAACATGCTGAATCAGCCCCAGCTCACATAACAGAGTTCATCAACCTGGCTGAAACATATCTCCCATCCCTTACGGTACCAGTAATCATATTACAGGGGGTATAAAATCGTTTTTATGCACTTTCACAGGATGCTGTTAGGACACAAAAGGAGTGTGAGATTAGTGATAGGATGCTGCAGGGACGTGTCTTTGTAGCTTAGGTGGTGTTTTGGAGGTGACAGGATCCCTTTAAGCTTCCGATAACAGCAATTTTTATATGGATATGAGCAATCTGATGTCTGATGATTGAGCGCTTTGCTCATTATTGGTCCATAGCAGTCACTGGACCAATCAGTAAAGAGTATTCTTATGAAGGCTCATGTGTCCATTGTTGGATTGCCTAGATGGGTCTATAATTTTTACAAGTTTATAGATAATATGGTAATAATATGGTGAATGTAATATCCAATCAGTCTGGGATTTCAGAAATGTCAATGCAGATGACATTGTGCACCAATAAACTAACATTAATTATTAGACAATAAGTTTTGATAGAAAACAAGGACTGACCTTAAAAATGCAAAACATCATGGTACCTTTACACGCCGCTACGGAAGGTTAGAAACAACCGGGTGTCGGAGACAAATGTATCTTGCACCGTCAAAACAACCCAAGGTAGCGGCATGTAAATCAGGTTGTTGCCACCCAAAACTGTCAACACCTGTTTTTGAGCAGTGCTCTAAAACAGGTTGGTTTCAACCCGATGGTAGCGGCGTCTAAATGAGGTACGGTAAGGTTTTTTCGTCACCTAGTTAACTCCCTGGGGCGTGACACAGCCTCCGGGAAACCGCCCCCCTTCAGTGATCATTGGTGGAAGCTCCTGCGTTACGATTGGTTGTCGCTGCATAGGGCGGCATATTTAAGGAGCTGACCAGTCACACTATACAATTGCAATAGCATCATGTTTTAGCCAGCTTTCCTGCGCTGGCTGGCCAATCATGATGCTATTGCATTGTCCAATCACCGTACGAGCGTCTCGTAATCCACAACTCTGGCACGCCTATGTGTTGTCCCTGCTGCCTCAGGTCCTCCCATATTACCTTCTGTAGTGGCGTGGAAATGAGGGAAGGTGCTCTACAGAAGGTAACCTGCGGCACCCGGCGGTGCCTCCAGAGATAGATTAAACCTTCTGTAGAGCACTTTGTAGCGGCATGTAAAGGCGGTATCGGGTACCGTTTGCAACCGTTGGAATGTGCTCGTGCACGGGAGACACCCGGTTGTTTCTAACCTTCTGTAGTGGCGTGTAAAGGTACCATTACAAGTGTTGTACATCTTCTCTATCTCCAACTGGATGAAATGTCTCCAAGACTATAACTACCGTAGGAGTCTCTTGTACAGCATATATTAATTTTCTTAACAATGTATTAAGAAGATAAGAATGAGAAAAAAAATAATAGCAGCTCTGCTACATTGTGCTGTGTGACAGGACAAATAAGGCAGAACAATACTGTGTAACGGTAGAGGAGAAGCCGCCTCTACCATCAACCAGACAATTCAGGAGATCGCGGAAATGTTCTTACTGCAACTTCTGATGTAAATGCAGATGTTTGTGCGACAAGCGAGTATTCATTCATATGGCAATCGGTATTAATAGGAATTGCTTCCAAAGCACAAGATCATCTAGATGGAACAATATTTTATATATCCTGATTTATATCTTTATTTTGTTCCCTACACGTTTATGTATCACCATGAAATGTCAGTAAATAATAAAGATGTCATTAGTTTTTTGGCAGCTTTCTCTTTAATAAATCACTTAAAGGGAACCTGTCAGGTCACTCTACCCATTTCTCCTACCACTACCTGTCCCTGCACCTTGGTAGCTGTTGCCTAACCATCCATGTCTGACCTAAAAGGGGCCCCCCTATAACGATTATAAAAAATGACTTTGAACTTACATATGGTCTTCATTAGGAGACTGGATAGGCGGGCTCCGGGCTTCATTCTCCCCTCCTTGCTGTGTCCTATAATGCCCCGCTGGGCGTCCTCGCTCCTGGTGTTTTGCCACCTTCTTTTTGTATTTCCCACCCTCTCTGTTGTTGTAACGCCCGGTCAGAACATCATATCCGGCCGGGTGCATTGTGGGCCTAGTCTCCAGTGCATGCGCATATCAAAGCCAGGCCTATTATTGGTAGCAGCAATCTTAAAGGTCCATATTGACCCTTAAATGAGCCTTATTATATGACCAAGGATATAAGCCAAACCATATTCTCAATTTGCAGTCATGGTGTTTCAGAGTGTTTGCTATTTAACCAGTGTAAAGTATTAGATATGATTTGGCTACGTGAGCGGCTAAGACTGGGGATCTAAAGCAAATGATATCTCATACTTTGCATGGACGAGGAGCAAACACTCCAAAACACTGAGCCTGCAAGTTGAATATATGATTTGGCTTATATCCTTGATCATATGATTAGGCTCAATAAAAGGGTCAACGTTGACTTTTAGGATAGCTACTACCAATAGGTGGTGCTAGAGTTCAATTCCTCTTTGAAAAAGCAATTTGCATATTTAATTTCCCAGAGGAGCATGCAAGGTGTTTAAGTCTCCTAATACTGACATGCCAGACCTGACATATCACTATCCATAAGGAAAAACATTACCGTATATACTCGAGTATAAGCCGACTTTTTCAGCCCTTTTATTTGGGCTGAAAAAGTCCCCCTCGGCTTATACTCAAGTCAATAAGTCTGGCCTGCCCATGGGCACTTACATCCAGATCGCGTTTCCCCTCCTGCCACTTCCCTCCATCCTCCTGTCAGTTTGTGCTTTCTCCCAGGTCCCCCTATAGTTTTCCCCGCTGGTTACCGGTATCTCCTTCCTCCTGTCACAGAGCGCTGCTCCCAGATTCCTCTGCCGTCTGCCTCCGTGCTCCAAATGTGCTTGGAGCAAGATTGCTGCAATCAAATCCCTCCGCCGCTTGCCTCTGTCCAAGTAATGTATTTGCAGCCAAATCGCTGCACTCAGATCCCTCCGCCGCTTGACTCAGTCCTAATATACAGTACCTGTCCTTGCGGCCAAATCACTGTACCCAGATCCCTCCGCCACAGTGTGTCCAGTGCACACAGTAAAAAAAACACCTACAGCTGCAGCCACTGTGATTAATTACACTACGTACTGTAGCGTACATTGTGAAAAAGGAAGGTGAGGCATTATTACTAGTATAAGAGCAGGGGCGTAACTACAATAGGTGCAGGGGTTGCGATTGCACCTGGGCCCTGCAGCCTAGGGGGACCCCAAAAGTCCCTCTGGCCTATAGAAAAAGACTAATACTATTAAAGATTTGCAATAATTTGGGGCCCTGTTAGAGCTTTTGCATCGGGGCCCCGAGGCCTGAAGTTACACCACTGTATAAGAGTATAACAGTTTAATAGAGATTGGGACAAAAGATTAGTGAGGGAAATGAGAAGAAGTGCAGGGTATAGGATAAGCTGTGTGCAGACGGAAATTTGAATAGGAAAGATGGATTCTCAGGGAAAGTACAGTAATAATAGAGCAGGGGTTAGCTGTATGCAGAGGGAAATATGAAAATCGTGACAAAATTGTATAGCTTAGGCTACTTTCACATTTGTGTTCAGCTCTGCTGCGTCTGGTTTGCAGACGGGAACGCAGTGCCAAACACATGAATTTTCAGTAGCTGCGGCATTTCCCACCCTAGGCTTATACTCGAGTCAATAAGTTGTCCCTGTTTTTTGTAGCAAAATTGGGGGGCCTCGGCTTATACTCGAGTATATACGGTATACCTTAGATCTGCTCAAAGTCAGTCAGGTGAGCACTACCATCACTTATGTTTATCCCTTACCAGACGATATTGCCTTATTTTGTGTGTTCTTCAGTCTCTCGTCAGATCTTCTCAAAGTCACAGTCAATCAAAGACTACAGCAATGTATCAGCTGGTAGAAAGGGGACATCAGCAGTATACATACTATGCCCATCAGAATCAGGAGAATCCTGATGGGAGCCATGACGCCAGTGTGAACAGAGCCAACGTGAAAAATAGATTTTGATGGATTTAGGGAAAAATGAGATAGGATGGAGATCCCAATGTGGTGTCACCATGTAGCTTAAATACATCTTCATTCTCTGCAAGATTTGGAATTTTGCTCAAATATACTGATCCAACCAATGTATACTCACATTCACAGTATTTGTAAGAAGCACGTCTGCAGTATCACTCACCAGTCCCTACTTGATGGGGTCAACCACAATAAGAAAAATCATAAAAGAGAAATGATACAACAGAAAGTGAAACTGATATGAGAGAAGCTGGGTGCATTCCTGCTAATTGGGCATGTTAGTAATGAAAGAGTCAGTGCCCACAACAGAGGGAAGGAAGCACTTTACCATAGGACTCCACTAAACGGATATGGAAAAGAAAAACAGAGGGATGTGGTCCCGAATACAGAGCAGGAAATGGAGACAGCCGTGTTTAAACATGGAGACTTTCAATTATAATCAGCAGTAGGAGCCGAATTGTATCAGGCTCGTTTGTTTCCAGGGAGGAAATACTTCTCACTCTTTGCACTGGGTGGGTCTGGAAAGCAGAATCCTCATTATAGGGAAACTGATTTAGGAACATTCCTTGTGAGAATGGAAAAAAAACATAACATGAACACCGGGTTAGGCGAGGTTCACATGTGCCGTAATCATCTGTTGTAACAGATCCAGCAGCAATCCATACTCAAAAAGGTTGTACAAACGCAACTTTGTTTTTAAGATACTGATTTCAGCTGGTTCCTTTAACATTGTACTGTATCAATAACAGCCTCACTATCATCCATTTTTCTTTCATTTGTAAAGGATCTGTTTTTTGTTTGCTGGATCAATTTCAAATGGAAGATAATTAGCCATCTGTCAACAGACCTGTATTCCATAGACTCCAATGTTCAAAAAAAAACAAATCTAGGTGAATTCAGTTATTTTAAAATGATCAAAATAAATGTTATGTTTACAGTACTTTTTTGGCAACACATTGCTGCTGGAACCGCTCTGATGTTTGAAGCCACACTGGCGTGTAACTCGCGCGAGACTAAATTGAATTGTTGGGTTCAGGGTTTCTTTGCCTACATTATGCTGCTGTCAGATGAGGTAGCAAAAACTTACTGACAGACTCCTTTTAAAGAGCCTTTGCCTCTGGAGGTTGTTTTCCCCCTCCCAGCCTCTTTAGCTCGCTGCCTGTGTGGCATCCGGCAAGGAAATAAGCAAATGAGCCATCAATCTAGCTAAAGGGGCTGGTGCAGGGTGGGGAAACAACCTTAAAGAGAACCAATCTGCTGGTTTTAGATTTATAAAGTGAACCCAGTGCCTTATAGGCACTGGGATACAAAGTGCAATCATACCTTTACTTCAATGATTACATGTATGATTGCAGAGAAAACTGTTATCAAACATAAGGAAACAAGTTCAGCAGAGGGACAGAGTGTGCAGCACATTAGCATAAGAGGGGCTGGGTTCATTTGTATTACTCCATTGTTTACTCTAAGCTAAATCCTCCCCCCCTCGCTCTCTCTCCCTCCCTGTCACTCCCTCTCTGTCACTCTACCAATCAGGTCTTGTGTGCCTCAACTCATCACTTCACCCTCCCCCACCTCCCTCAGTCTCCTCCATCTCCTGCTTCTGCTGAGAGTTGTAGTGTCTCAGGATCTTCAGACTGTGTGATGGAGAATGCTGTGAGTTGTATCTCTGGATCTTCAGACTGTGATGGAGCATGCTGGGGGTTGTAGTGTCTCTGGATCTGAAGACTGTGTGATGGAGCATTCTGAGAGTTTGCAGATCGAGAGACACTACAACTCTCAGCATGCTCCATCACACAGTCTGTAGATCTAGACACACTACGAGTGTGTGACGGAGCATGCTGGGAGTAGTTGTAGTGTCTCTGGATGTACATATCCTGAGCCAGTGACACTACAACTCCCAGCATGCTCCATGGACAGATCCCCACTGTTGTCATCTGTGATGGCAATAGCAGTGATCTGTCCAGATCTGCGAGAGAAGACAAATAAGGACATGTAGAGACTGCAGGGGGCGAGAGCTTCTCCTGCTTGTGAGGACCACAAGCAGGGAGATGGAATGATGGAGAGAGGGAGGAAAGAGGGAGGGTTTGGCTTAGAGCAAACTGGGGAATAATACAAAGAAACTCAGCTCCTCTTATGCTAATGTGCTGCACACTCTGTATCCCTGGGGCACACTTTTTAAGGACTTCTTTAACATTTACCTCAGCGATCATACATGTAATCAATAAAGTAAAGGTATGACTGCACTCAGTATACCAGTGCCTGTATGGAACTGGCTTCACTTTATAGCCCTAGAACCTGCCGGCTAATTCTCTTTAAGAAACAGGAGCTCACAAATTACTTTGTCTAAGGCTGGTTTCACACTGCAGTATTTTCACTGATCAGTTTCCATCCGATTTGTGTGCCAAAACCAGGAGTGTCTCCAAAACTCAGAACAGGTGTCAACCTTTCAATTATACTTTTTCTCTGCAAGTTCCTCTCCTGGTTCCTCTCCTGGTTTTGGCACACAAATCTGATGGACACTGATCAGTGAAAAAACTGCAGTGTGAAGCCAGTCTTACCTAGAGCACATAACTCTTCATTTGTATATGAATGATAACTCTAATTACTTGGGAATGCAGCAACATAGAAGGTATAATGGTGTTGATGTATTTAGCTTTCTAAGACATGCAGGTCCATATATGCAGATGGCAGGGGTCAATCTGAGTGGCAAATTCCCTTTCAAGCACTTACAAAAAAAATGCCAAACATATGTATACGAATCCTCAATTTTGAAGTTGATAAAAATCCCAGCAAGGCTTACTATCCAAGACAAAAAAAGAATACAAAAACATTTTGATCTAACTTTGCATAAGACTTTTAGGGGTTAAAGGGAACCTGTCAGGTTGTTTTTACCCCCTAACCTATCACCACCTGTCCCTGCATCTTCCTAGCACAGCCCTATCTGTCCCTGTCTAATGTAAAACTGTTCTATAGTGGTTGTTAAAAAAGACTTTTTGACTTACATTTTTACATGCTAATGAGGCATCCAGGCTACAGAATGTAGACTGACGGGGCGGTCTCCAGGGCTCTGTTTCCCTCCTTGCTGCTGTTATCACCCCCCCGCTGGGCATGACAATTGATTCTCCTGCGCGCTCCCAATTTGAAATTCCTGTCTCCTCACTTCGGGTATGATGCACTGGCTGGATTTATTTTCCTGTCCTGTGCAGTAGGGGAGTGTATTGGCTGTACAGGCCGGCTACGGACCATGCGCAGTGTGCATATCAAAGCCGGCCTGCATACCTGATAATAACCCACAATGCACCGGACCAGGAAATTACAAAGTCTTTTTCAAAGCCAATATAGGACAGTTTTAGGTCAGACAGGGATAATTAGGAATATGCTAGGAAGTTGCAGGGACATGTAGTGATAGGTTAGAGGGTAAAAACGACCTGACAGGTTCCCTTTAATTTCTGTGCAACCTGATCCATATTATACCCAAATAGGCAGAGACCTGTCAATCCAGCAGAGCAGTGAGGAGCCGTAGAGAAGCCGCCCAGCGGATGTAGTTCTTTGTAATGATGGAGCCTGTCGGGGGTTTATATAACCTGTGGTTAGGACACAATGAATCTGCTGACAGATTCCCTTTCCATGTTTTAATCGGTAACCAAATTCAAGTGAATGTGCCGTAATAGTGTGTCATTTCCTCAAAAACATGTTTTGACACTAACCGCCAGACACTTTATACAGAAATGTATGTAAAGTTATTAGGTGATTGTTATCTACTCAAGATTCAAGATTGTAAAACACCCAACAAAATACATAATAAAATCTACTGAAGACACTGAACACGAGGCATCATATACCTAATGTGAGTTTTGAAGAAGCAAATAATACAGACTGATATTTATATGTATAGTAAAGATATACTACACAGACAGGCACCTGGACATGAACAAAATCACTTGTACATGGAAATATTATTAGGGGCCCAAGCAAGTAAAAAGATTACAATAACATGTGTCAATACAGTCCAGCTAATCTAAACCTTTTTAATGGCAGCCTTGTGTACATATACTTGCTGATGAACTCATAGGTGCCTAAAAGAGTCAGATTTTCCAATTATCCATAACTCTTATTTAATTTTCAAATGACTGTTCTCCAAAATAACCACATACCAGAACAGTCAATCATACAAAGCACCAAGAACACCTTAAAAGGAAAACTGTCAGGTCAAAAATCCATATGTAACTCCTATCACTTTCTAATTCCTTGTTCTAAACTATTTCTATTTAAGTACTTTTTTTATTTATATTCCCCTCCTATCTTCTGTAAACTTCAAAAAAGAGATTAATCTGTCACACACAGTGAATGATCCACTTAGTTCTCTGCTGTCCACTCCCCATACAATGAGTATGCATGTCACATATTCACATCACTGCACAGGACATCAGTGGAGGGGGGCTGTATTCTCCTCTCTGCGTTTACAGCTTTCAAAGAGGTCAAATACAATACAAACTGTCACAGCAGGGATACCTGCTTAGAGAAACAAATGGAGTCTAGATAAGGCTGATCTGTAATAGCTCTTTCCTTCCGTGCCCTCAACAGAACAGAAGCTATGGAAACCTGACACTGCACTGTTAGCAAAACGAGAAGGGAGGAGGAAAGAGAGAGAAGGGAGGAAAGAGCTGATAAGAGGGAGTGCATAATTACATGACAGTTTATACAGCAGCCAGACTATTCCTGTATGCTTATAATAGACAGGACTAATCCAGGGGCTCTCTGCAGGGTCTGACAATGCTGATAACATGGAAACTACAAACGGTACAATAATGATTTTACATGTTTTTAAAAGGTCTGCCCAGGCCCTATTCAAGGGTAATATTACACTTTGTGCAGAATTATTAGGCAAATGAGTATTTTGATCACATGATACTTTTTATAAAAAGCCAACTACCAATTAAGTAAATCAGGTGATTTGCTCATTACAGAGATGCACGGATGTAGTCTAATGACATCAACACCCTATATAAGCTGTGCTTAATTATTAGGCAACTTCCTTTCCTTTAGCAAAATGGGTCAGAAGAGACATTTGACGGGCTCTGAAAATTCTAAAATTGTGAGATGTCTTGCAGAGGGATACAGCAGACTTGAAATTGCCAAACTTTTGAAGCGTGATCACCGAACAATCAAGCGTTTCATGGCAAATAGTCAACACGGTCGCAAGAAGCGTGATGGGCAAAAAAGGCGCAAAATAACTGCCCATGAATTGAGGAAAATCAAGCGTGAAGCTGCCAAGATGCCATTTGCCACCAGTTTTGCAATATTTCAGAGATGCAACGTTACTGGAGTATCAAAAAGCACAAGGTGTGCCATTCTCAGAAACATGGCCAAGGTAAGTAAGGCTGAAAAACGACCACCTTTGAATAAGAAACATAAGATAAAATGTGAAGACTGGGCCAAGAAATATGTTAGGGCCCAGTTACACGGGGTGACATCGCTGCCCATAACAGAGGCGACGTTTGGGGGTGGCCTATTGCCGGCGTCATCGCCCCTACGTCGCCTCATGTGAAGGGGCGATGTCGCCAGTGCCTGGAGGTCGCCTGGTTTCAGAGCAGTGCAGACCATCATGGGGCGATGTGCCATAGGCTCCCATTGTCCTGCATCGCCGCTAGGGTTTCCAGACACCCCGGCGATGCCGCCTGACAAATCGCCGCGTGGGGCTGGAGGTGTCGCCCCGTATAAACGGGGGACGGCGACGCTGGCGGGGGCGGCAAGAGCGTGCGCGCCCCCGCCATTCGCCGCCGACATCCCCAAGCTCATCGCCCCGTGTGACGAGGTCCTTAAGGGTATGTGCCCACAGGACGTTTTTTGAGCAGTCCTGAACACAGCAAAACCTGAGGATCCTAGAGTCCTTGACAGGAGATTAGCTATGATCCTGTCTGCGTTTTTTGCGCGTTTTTACTGCATTTTTTCCTGCGTTTTTTTCCATTGACTTTAGCAAAAGCGCAGGAAAATAATTAACATGTCAATTCTTTCCCATCCGCACCAAAAACGCAGGTATTTGACAGTTCTTGACACTTGCAAAACTAATGTGTGGGTACAGCGCTTCTGTGAAACACATTGGTTTTGCTGGGAATCAAAACCGCAGAAACAAAATTAGTATAAATGACCATAAAACCAATGGTTTTCTGCATGCAGAAAACGTGCAGAAAACGCAGCCTGTGGGCACTCACCGTAAGACTGATTTTTCAAAGGTTTTATGGACTGATGAAATGAGAATGACACTTGATGGGCCAGAGGCTGGATCAGTAAAGGGCAGAGAGCTCCACTCCAACTCAGACACAAAAAGGTGGAGGTGGGGTACTGGTATGGGCTGGTATCTGGAAGACAACTTCTTCAAGCAGTGGTACAGGAAGAAGTCGGTATCATTCAAGAAAAAAAATGATTTTCATGCAGGACAAAGCTCCATCACATGCATCCAACTACTCCACAGTGTGGCTGGCCAGTAAAGATCTAAAAGAAGAAAAAATGACATGGCCCCCTTGTTCACCTGATCTGAACCCCATAGAGAACCTATGGTGCCTCCTAAAATGTGAGATCTACAGGGAGGGAAAACAATACACCTCTGGGAACAGTGTCTGGGAGGCTGTGGTGGCTGCTGCAAGCAATGTTGATCGTAAACAGATCAAGCACCTGATAGAATCTATGGATGGAAGGCTGCTGAGTGTCATCATAAAGAAAGGTGGCCATATTGGTCACTCATTTTTTGGGTTTTGTTTTTGCATGTCAGAAATGTTTATTTTCTAAATTTTGTGCAGTTATATTAGTTTACCTGGTGAAAATAAACAAGTGAGATGAGAATATATTTGTTTTTTATTAAGTTGCCTAATAATTCTGCACAGTAATTGTTACCTGCACAAGCAGGTATCCTCCTAAGATAACCAAATCTAAAAAAAAAAAAACACTTCAACTTCCAAAAATATTAAGCTTTGATATTTGAGTCTTTTGGGTTGATTGAGAACATAGTTGTTGATCAATAATAAAAATAATCCTCTACAATACAACTTGCCTAATAATTCTCAACACAGTGTAGTATCATACTGAAAAATGACCCGACAGTGTCCCTTTAAAAGGAGTTGTCCACTGCTGTGCACCATGTTCACCATAGAATAAAAATCTGCATACCGTATATACTCGTGTATAAGCCTACCCGTGTATAAGCCGACCCCCCTACTTTTGCCCCCAAAATCTGGGAAAACCTATTGACTCGTGTATAAGCCGAGGGTGGACCCCAGCACATTTATATAGCCCCCAGCAGTGTGGTATACAGGCCCCCCCAGTGGTATACAGGCCTCCCCAGTGGTAGTATACAGCCCCCAGCAGTGTGGTATACAGCAGCCTCCCCAGTGGTACATACAGGCCCCAGCAGTGTTACAGCAGCGTCCCCAGTGGTATATACAGCAGCAGCCCCAGTGGTAGTATACAGCAGCCCCAGAGGTATATACAGCAGCCCCAGTGGTAGTATACAGAAGCCCCAGTGGTAGTATACAGCAGCCTCAGTAGTAGTATACAGCAGCCTCAGTAGTAGTATACAGCAGCCTCAGTGGTATATACAGCAGCAGCCCCAGGGGTATATACAGCAGCAGCCCCAGGGGTATATACAGCAGCAGCCCCAGGGGGTATATACAGCAGCAGCCCCAGGGGGTATATACAGCAGCCCCAGGGGGTATATAGAGCAGCAGCCCCAGGGGGTATATACAGCAGCAGCCCCAGGGGGTATATACAGCAGCAGCCCCAGGGGGTATATACAGCAGCAGCCCCAGGGGGTATATACAGCAGCAGCCCCAGGGGGTATATACAGCAGCAGCCCCAGGGGTATATACAGCAGCAGCCCCAGGGGTATATACAGCAGCAGCCCCAGAGGTATACAGACCTCCCCCTCACCAGTAGTATCCAGGGGCCCCAGCTGTATACAGCAGCCCCAGCTGTATACAGCCCCCCGTGGTATCCAGGGCCCCCCTTGCTGCACACCTGTAAAGTAAGATGTCAGTATACTTATCGGTGCCGCCGCTGCCACCGCCGCCGCTCCGCTGCTCGGTCACCGCGCTGCTCCGGGTCTTCATGCTTCCTTCTCCGGCGCTCGAACAATGACGTCATTTCCTGTGCGCCGGAGAAGGAAGCATGAAGACCCGGAGCAGCGCGGTGACCGAGCAGCGGAGCAGCGGCGGTGGCAGCGGCGGCAGCGATAAGTATACTGACATCTTACTTTACAGGTGTGCAGCAAGGGGGGCCCTGGATACCACGGGGGGGGGCTGTATACAGCTGGGGCTACCGTATATACTCGTGTATAAGCCGAGGGGGGACTTTTCAGCACATTTTTTTTGCTGAAAAACTCTGCTTATACACGAGTATATACGGTACTTCCCTCAAAGATAAGTGCCTTTCCTCCTATCTCCCCTCTGTTTGGAAAGAATCGCTAATGCTTGACAATCCCCTTTAAAATCCTGCACATTATGTAAATGAACTATTAAAACCTAATGTAATTTCATTTTTAGGAATTAAAAATCTAATCTGCCAAAATATAGGGACTCCATATTATATTAATTAAAAAGGGGATATGGATAGACCGAGATATAAGCTTTCAAAGGGACTCTGTCAGGTCATTTTTCAGTATGATACTACTAGTATCCTTGAATAGTGCTCGGGTAGACCTTTCAGAATATGTAAAAATCATTAACATACCCTGCATAATTCTCTTGCTATAAGCACATTCAGACCCTGCAAGCAGCTGTAAAAGTAATTGTCATGACTTCTGAGTCACCATCTGTAAGTCTTGGGAACTAGCTTTCTACCTTATGGAGAGAGATAAGCTGATAAGGAGTCTTATAGCAGCAATGCTCCTCTGGAAAATATGCAAATTGTCACTTCCATGATGAAGTGAAAAAACTCTAATGCCACCCAATAAGGGTAGCAATCCTAAACGTCATAATCGACTCTTTAACAAGCCTTTTAATATGACTTAGGACTTGTGCCAGATCAGAACCCCAAACTGCAGACGCTGCGTTTCAGAGTGACTGCCCCTCATCAGTGCAGTGTGTGGTGTTATTCAAACATCCACGCCTATCCAAGCTAGTATTCTGTCCCTTCCCTCAGTGCGGATTACACTAAATCTCTCAGGCTTCTGCAGGCTGGGTACCATCACTACAGTCTGTGCCATCTGTAAAGATTTCTGCTTATATGAACATTGGTTTTCCTGCATACATGTAATGTGTGACTCTGCTGAGCAAATGATCAAATATTCTTACAATCACATAGCAATATCTCAGAGCACACATTACACATATGCCTCAGATACACACAATGAAGATCTCAGAGCTGCATCTGCAGAGAGAACACACCTCCTCCCCCCTCCTTTCTCCTCTGTCTGCAAGGAGTCATACAACATACATTTCAGAGAGGAGGACAGGATAGTGTAATGATGCATGAATATTCATTCCTTGGGGAGTGGGCAGCAGAGAATTCAATCAAGTCAACTGTGATTGAAAGATGGAATGAATCTTTTCTTTCAAAGTTTACACAGAGTAGGAGGGTAGTATAAATAATAGAAATACATGAATAGACAGAGCTTAGAGAAAGGAATTATTTAAGATTCCATAAAATTACCAAAATTGAATGAGGAGGATCTTCTTTCTCTTAACCTTCCATTTATTGATACTGAAGTTTCGTCTGCAATTAATTCTTTGAAAAATGGGAAAGCGCCAGGACCAGATGGTTTGCCTAACAAATATTTTAAAATATTTCAATCATCTGTTGACCCCCTATATAGTCAAAATAATGAATTCTTCATCTGTAACGTCATTACTACCATTTGATGCAAGAGGCTGTCATTACTGTGATACCCAAGGAAAATAGTGATCCCAATAAAGTAACTAGTTCTAGGTCAATCTCATTATTAAATACTGATACTAAAATATTTTCTTAAGTAATTGCTAACAGGCTATCAAAAATCATTCATACTTTGATCCATTCGGATCAAATGGGATTTATAGCAAAAAGGGGTACATCGGATGCTACAAGGAGGGTGTTGAATATTGTTTCTTCTGTAGAGAAAAAGGGGACCCCGGTTTTGGCCATAACTATAGACACAGAGAAAGCGTTTGATAGGGTAAATTGGGGTTTCTTATTCGGTACTCTGCAAAAATTTGGCTTCAAAGGAAATATCTACAATTGTATAAAATCCCTATACTCGGCACCCTCAGAGAGAGTATTAACTAATAATTATTTGTCCTCCTCATTTACATTATCTAATGGTACTAGACAGGGATGCCCCCTTTCCCCCATATTTAATTTATTCCTAGAACCCCTTTTAGAAAAAATACGTACTGATACACTTGTTAAAGGAGTGCCACTTAACGACCGACAACATAAAGCTTCGCTCTTTGAGGATGATCTCATTTAAATTGCTGATCACCTTAATTCCCTATGTACTATTATGGACATTATTAAGACCTTTTCTGAAACATCCTATTATAAGTTGAATATTAGCAAGACTAAATCCCTTCCTTATAACATAGACAAAAATCTATTAGAAGTGATACAAAATGAATTCAAACTATCCTGGGTCAATGACGAATTCACATATCTAGGCATACTGATAACTAAACCCATAAAAGATATAATCAACAGAAAAAAGATGGAAATTTATATAAAAAAAAAAAATTCAACGGACTTATCCTTTTTAAAGTACGGTAAATTAGAAATATCTTGGATAGGTCGTATAGTATCCTACAAAATGGTAATTTTACCAAAAATACTATATATTTTCAGGTCAATTCCTCTTTTGATATAAAAAAAACATATAGAAAAAACTCCAAGAGCAATTGTCAAAATTTATTTGGAATGGGAAGACACCTAGAGTTACTAGAACCACACTAATGAAACACAACGTGAAAGGGGTAGATTGGGATTACCCAATCTGAAGGTTTACTACCTGGCAGATTTGGTTAGGGGTAGTAATAGATGGTGGGATACACAAAACTGTCTTGCATGGATTGGCATGGAAAAATATGAATGGTCTTTCTCCTGACACATATATTGCCTCATATATATTCAATAGTAAAAAGAGTCTTCCACCGTCAGATACTATTAAAGCAACTATTAAAGCATGGAGGATTCTCTCACAAACCTCAATGTCCATTTTCAAATCTGCAATTCCAATTTGGTTACCGATAGATATATTCAGTGCTAGTTTTCCAAAAATGTAACTAAGGGTACCTTTACACGTCGCAACATTGCATGCAATTTCACTTGCAACTTACTGGGTGCAGTGGAATCATGGACACATTGTTACATTTGTAGACAGCAACAAAATGGAACAATGTGTCCATGATTTCATTGCAACGAGTAAGTTGCAAGTGAAATTGCATGCAATGTTGCGATGTGTAAAGGTACCCTAAAGTCCTGGCATGACAAAGGGATCAGTTACCTTTCTGATAGATGATAGTAAACTAAAATCCTTTTCAATTTTAAGCAAACAATTTGGACTAACTAATTCAGATAGAAATATATGGCATTCTATTTCACACTTATTAGTGGAAGACATTATAAAATATTTTGCTTCCAAGCAATGTTGACATTTTACTTACCGTAGATATGTAGTTAATGAATCTATCTGGAAAACAAAAAACATCTACCAAACGTTCAATGATGAGATTACTCTTAATAATCATAGTTTTTTAAACACATGCTCAAAAGACACAAAAATGAACCCTCTTACATTGAGCGAATATCTTTGAAAAATCTTACCATACTTATATTCCAATATGCCATGTGTTACTCTTTTAGAAACGCAATACAAACTTTATACCAAGTGGTATCAATCCCCCAGTAAACTACATCTTAGGGTGCTTTCACATCTGCGTTTTTCGTAATTCGCGGCAGATGCGGTGAAAAAACCGCATCTGCCGCGATTGCCGCATAACCGTTCCACTTGCGGCGCGGTTGCGGTTTTTTCTATGCAAAGTATAGGCATACTTGCGGCAGGTGCGGCAAGTGCGGTTTTGCACTTGCGGCAGGTGCGGCCGCGAAAAAAAACGCGGCTTACTGCGGTTTTTTTCGCGGCCGCACCTGCCGCAAGTGCAAAACCGCACTTGCCGCACCTGCCGCAAGTATGCCCATACTTTGCATAGAAAAAACCGCAACCGCGCCGCAAGTGGAACGGTTATGCGGTAAACGCGGCAGATGCGGTTTTTTCACCGCATCTGTCGCGAATTACGAAAAACGCAGATGTGAAAGGGCCCTAATAGACCCAAACTATAGTAATTTATGTTGGAGGGAATGCAGAGAAAATGGTTCAATCAAGCATATCTTCTGGTACTGTCCAAAATTAAAACATTTTTGGTTGGAAGTAAAGTCATTGATAAATCTAGTTTTAAATATCAATATCACTCTCAATATGAATTTAGTCCTGCTTTTGTTAGGATTACAAGACATTTCTAGAATGAAGAGATTCTTGGTTTTACATATTTTATTATTAGCTAAAAACCTAATAGCTTCTCTTTGGAAAAAAAAGATCCCCCTTGCATAGAAAAATTTAATGGATAGACTTTCCACTCACAATATGTATGAGTATTTGCTTGCTCTTACAAATTCTAATAAAAAAAATATATGGAGAAATGGTCTTCATGGATTTCCAGATACGATTCACCGTTGGCATTGGACATAGATTAACAATTGTATCATTTAGGGTACCTTTACACATCGCAACATTGCATGCAATTTCACTTGCAACTTACTGGTTGCAGTGAAATCATGTACACATTGTTCTATCTTGTTGTTGTGTACAAATGTAACAATGTGTACATGATTTCACTGCAACCAGTAAGTTGCAAGTAAAATTGCATGCAATGTTGCGACGTGTAAACGTACCCTTATAGTATACTAAATTTAATCTTAATATGTTCCTTCTAATAGTACATGCTATTGTTATTGTTTGCCATGTTGATGTATAGGGTTTGTATATAGTTCCTTTACTTATCCTTGTATTTGTTTTCCCAATTTTACCATTTGTTTCAGCTATGGATATCAATATGTATATTGCATTGATGTCATAAAATTGTAAACATTTTTCTTTTTTACTTTTGTCACTGGATTTTCCCTAATACTTTCTGTGAAATAAAATAAATTTAATTTAGTCATATTAAAAGCTTGTTGGAAAGCAATTAAGACTTTGAGGAACTGCTTAAATGCGGCACTGGAGTTTCTCCACTTCCTTAAAGAAGTGCAAATTTGCATATATCTGAGAGGAGGGAAGTGGCTACAATCTCTTCACCTACTTCGCTGTCTCCATAAGGTAGATAGCAAGTTCCGAGACCTTATCTTAGCCCACTCACATAGCCAGATCAGAATATCCCACACACTACACTGATGAGGGGCAGGTACCCCAAAATGCAGCGTCTGTAGTTAGGGGTTCTGATCTGGCACAAATCCCTTAGTCATATGAAAAGCTTGTTGGAAAGCGACTATGACTTTGAGGAGCTGCTTAAATGCGTCACTGGAGTTTCTTCACTTCCTTAAAGAAGTGCAAATTTGCATATATCTGAGAGGAGGGAAGTGGCTACAATCTCCTCATCTACTTCGCTGTCTCCATAAGGTAGATAGCAAGTTCCCAGACCTTGTCTTAGCCAACTCACATGGCCAGATCAGAATATCCCACACACTACACTGATGAGAGGCAGGTACCCCGAAACGCAGCGTCTGTAGTTCGGGATTCTGATCTGGCACAAATCCCTTAGTCATATTAAAAGCTTGTTGGAAAGCGATTCTGACTATGAGGAGCTGCTTAAATGTGGCACTGGAGTTTCTCCACTTCCTTAAAGGAGTGCAAATTTGCATATATCTGAGAGGAGGGAAGTGACTACAATCTCTTCACCTACTTCGCTGTCTCCATAAGGTAGATAGCAAGTTCCCAGACCTTATCTTAGCCCACTCACACAGCCAGATCAGAATATCCCACACACTGCCCTGATGAGGGGCAGGTACCCTTAAGTGTGGAGTGGGGCTCTCATCGCTTCTCGGCCTCTTGGCTGCGATCTCATGTCGTGGCTGAACAGGTGCGAGAAATTCAGGATTGATTGAGTCATACCGTTCGTGTTGGTACACATATTCTTACAGGTGGAAGGATGTCTTTTGTCAAGAACACTGTAAGGTTTGAGGTGGACCCATCCATTGGTGAGAAAAATTCTGTTGTATTTCTTGTTCGTGACCTTATTGAGGCGAAAATTGGTGTCCAGCGGAAGGAGATTTACAGCGTTAATGAATTTCCTAGACAAGGTACCTATGATGTCACTTTTGATGATGATGATATCTGTCTTACCGTGTATGAGTGGCTGAGGAACCATGAGGGCGATGCCTTGTTGGATGGCATTAAGTGGGAACCTTTGTTTGGTCTGCAAGAGAGGGTAATAACAGTAACCGTTTATAATCCCTTTACTGACCCACAACTGTTGCAGGACTTCTTGTCACAGTATTGTGATTATGTAAAAAAAGGGGAGAAGCAGTATAATGTGCTTAACATTTTCAACTGCAAGTACAAATTTAAGGCCAGGATAAAGAAAGATCCGTCCTGCCTTGGAGGCTTCAGGCACCCCCCTGCAAATTTCTCAGTGGCAGGACACAGGGGCTTTTTGACCTATCCTGGGCAACCAATGTATTGTCGCAAATGTTTCTGTTTTGGCCATGTTCAGGTTTTCTGCAGGAAACAGCAGTGTTGCCGTAATTGCCACCAGGAGGGTCATTTTGCAGGGAATTGCCCTGTCCCAAAATCCTGTGACATGTGTGGCGCTTCTGACCATGTATATAAAGACTGTCCTGTGCATGCCGCCAGAAATGCACAGAGACGACAGGAGCAGAGGGAGAAGGAAGATGAAAGGCAGAAGCGACAGCAAGAGAAAGTGTTTGAGAGAGAGGTTAGAAAAGTTGAAAAAGAAATGGAGCGTGTGGAGAGGGAGGAGCAGAGTCGAAAAGCACATGAGAGTGGTGGGGCTGTGCGGCAGAGACAGTTACGGAAGAGTGGTGATTCTGCTCAGCAGGGGTCATCACATGAGGATGCTGCTGCTGCCCCGCTGGAGGAGGGGAGCCGGCAGGAGATATTGCATACGGCTGGTGGTGCTGTTCTTCGGGAGCCTCCTCGTGCGAGTACTACTGTTGCCTCTGAGATATCGATTATTGCTTTTCCGGAGGAAGTCTTAGGTGTATCTTTGCGCCCTTCTGACCCTAAAAATATCCAGGACTTCTCAGACTCTGATCAGGGGTCTCGTAAGAGTCAGAGGGAGAGTAGTGGTCTTCAAAGAAAAGCCGCTGCAAAAAAGTGGAAGGGGAATGTGGACTTCAGTGGATCTGACACTAGTAGTATGGACACAGAAAATACAGATCCTGGTTAATGATTGGTGGTGGACAGATGTCTCCTGTTCCTTTTTCTTTTCATAAAGCTTTGGTCATGTGCCAAAGGCTTTTCATTGTATTGCCGTGTAACCTGTTTTTTTTTTTTTTTTTTGTTTTTTTTTTTTTGCCTTGTCTTGCAGGAGGGTGATTTAAATAACCCTTTCTGTGCAATTGGGGCCTTATGTGTGTTTTTAGCATGATAGTTTTGGTGGTTTACCAAATGTTTTTGTTTTGTGTTATGGGGGTGATGTTTTTGTTTTTTTTTTCCTGTTTTTGGTTTTTTTTTTTGAGGTTTTGCTATTTTGTGTTTTTCACATTTGTTAGTGAATGGGGTTCATTATTTGCTCTCAAAATGTGAGAGTGTTTAAAAATAAGATGAGGCGAGCAGCCATTTTTGATTTTTTAGCACTGCAGCCTGCGTCTATTTTTTGTTTGCAGGAGTGTGGACTAATTAACCCTGTGTGTGCTGATGAGTGGCCATATGGTGCAACAGTATGGTCTGGGAGCATGGCAAACAAAAATGATGGGGTTGGTTTTTTGGTTAAGGGTGGTGGCATTTCTTTGTCCAGTTATTTGATAATTGAAGTGGGGAGATGTATTTCTGCAATTTTTTGTTATAATACTGTAAAATTTTGTGTTATTAATGTTTATGCTCCTACGGGGAAACATGAGAGACAAGCTCTGTTTGAGAAGATCAAATTGTTTATTCCAGGAAGTATGCCTGTTGTTCTAGTGGGAGATATGAATGTTGATGTTCGTAAGGTGAATGTAGATGTGTCTGGTAAGGAGTTGCTTGGTTTGGTTGCTGATTTTGGATTGAATGAGATGCAGAGTGCATGTGGTGTGACTCCAGGTTTAGACACTTTTTATTCTGAGAGTTGGAGAGTGCATTCTAAATTGGATTATTGTTTTATTTCTCGGACTGTTGTACCTGTTAGTTACAAACAGGAGAGTGTGGTTTTTTCTGATCATGTGTGTATGTTATGTGAGTTAGATTTTAATGCTAGTAGAATGTTTGGGAGAGGATTATGGAAACTGAATGTGAGGTTGTTGGAGAGTGAAGAAGTTAAAAGGGAGTTTGCATGTTTGTTTGAGAAATGGAAAAACAGAAAACATGAGTTTGTCACTATTTGTGTATGGTGGGATTGGGTTAAAACACAATGTAAAGTGTTTTTTAAACATGTTGGTTATCGCTTTGCAGCAGCTAAAAAAGCGATGTTTGTAAAATTAAATGCACGTTTATGTCTTCTATACCAATTGCGGGAGGGAGGGATGGATGTGAAAGATAATATTGTGCAGGTTAAAAGGGAGATTAATGATTATTTGCTTGCAAGAGGGAAAAGTATAGTGTATAGGGCTAAGGTAGATATTTTAGAGAAGAATGAGAAGTGTTCTCGTTATTTTTTCAAAAAAGTCTTTGCTAAACGACAAGGTATGAGTGTTGTGTTTGGAGAGAATGGTGACGAAGTGACTGGTGCTGAGATGTATGAAGAAGTGGCAAAGTTTTATGAGGAATTGTATGCAGTGAAATGGAGGGATGAGAATTTGGAAGAGGAAGTGTTAAGTGTGTTGGATAAGAATTTGAGAGATGGTGATAGGGCTAGTCTGATGGGTGCACTGTTAGATGGGGAAGTATGGCGGGTGATTAGTAGTATGGCTGTGAATAAAACACCAGGTAAGGATGGTTTGCCTGTGGAATTTTATAGTGTGTTTTGGGATGTGATTGGGAAGGATTTTGTAGAGGTTTGTAAGTTTATGTGGGAAAACATGGAGATGGTTGAGAGTATGAGAGCTGGAATGATTGTGTTACTACCGAAAAAAGGGGATTTGAGACATTTGAAAAATTGGAGACCGATAACATTATTGAATAGTGATTATAAAATCTATACGAAGGTATTAGCTAATAGGATGTGTGGTGTTGTGGGAAATGTGATTGGTGAAGAACAGTGTTGTGCAGTGCCCGGGAGACGTGTTCATGAGTGTGTATGTATGCTGAGGGATTGTTTGTGGGATTGTGTGAATCGAAAGAAGAGGATGTTGTTGTTAAGTATGGACTTTGAGAAAGCGTATGATCGATTAGCGCATGGTTTTTTGTTTCGGGTTTTGTTGAGATTGGGTTTTCCTGCGGATTTTGTTTGTAGGATTAGAAGTTTGTATGAGGGGGTTTATGGTTGTGTTCTTTTGAATGGATGGGTAGGAAGGAGAGTGAATGTGGGGTCTGGTGTGCGGCAAGGGTGTCCATTGTCACCTGTTGCTTTTATATGTGCGATTGAACCATTGTTATGTTTGTTAAGAAAGGATAAGGTGATTAGGGGTGTGCAAGTTCCGGGTGGTGGTGGCAGAGAGTGGAAGGTGAATGGCTATATGGATGATGTATGTGTGTTGTGTGATTCTGAGTGTTCAGTGAAAAGGGCTAAACTGTTGACTTCTATTTTCTGTGGTGCGTCTGGGTTTAGAGTGAATTGGGATAAGAGTGAATGTAAGGTTTTTGGGAATGGTCCTGTGAGTGAAGATTTAGGGATAAATGTGGTGAGTGGTCCTATTAAGATTTTGGGAGTGAAATTCACGGAAGCTTTGGATGGGAAAGAGAGTTGGGAGGATGTGGAGTGTAAGGTAGAACAAAAATTGGGGTTTTGGAAGTTGCGCACCCTTTCCTTTTTTGGGAAAATTTTGGTAATTAAAAGTGTCATTCTGCCTATTTTTCTGTATATCGCTTTAGTTTGTCCACCAGGTGATCAGTGTTTACGGCGCCTAAATAGAATTTTGTTTGTATTTGTTTGGGGTTCTCGGATGGAACGGGCAAGGCGGGATATTGTGACTAAAAGCCTGGTTAAAGGTGGTTTGGGTTTTCCAAACCTGGAGGTTTTTTTTGGCGTAAATACGGTTCTTTTTATGTTAAAGATTTTGAGTAAGGATGATATGTCTTCTTGTATGTGTCGGTATTTGTTTGGTGTGTATATGTTAAAATTGAAATGGTGTGTGAGAGATTTACGGAAGCCGGTTGCGGGTGAGGTGCCAGTGTGGTATGTGTGGGTGTATAAGTTTTTGATGAAATTTGAATTAGGTGATGTGGATGTGCGGATGTTGGGCAATAAAAAATTAGTTTATAGAATGGTTGAGTGTAAAGAGTTGGAATGTGGTATAAATTGGGTTAGAGGGAGTGATGTAGAAAAAGTATGGAAGAAAGTGAGGATGGATGGTATGTCCAACAGACAGAGTGACATTGTGTGGCAGTCTTTGCAGGGAGTATTACCTGTTAGGGAATTTCAGAGGAATCGGGGTTTGGTGAGGAGTGAGAGTTGTCCAAGGGCTGGATGTGGTGGGCGTGAAAGTGTTTTGCATGTTTTTTGGAATTGTGGGTATGCAAGAAATGTGATTAGGAGAATGGGACCTTTGTGTAGGGAATTGACTGGTGTGAATTTTTTGACTTTTGAGTTGTTTATGTTTGGTTTGGGTGTTTGTGATGGGACGAAGAATAGAGTGTTGTGGTTGATGTTGGCATGTGTGAAGGAAGTGTTGTGGGATGTGAGGAATGTGTATGTGTTTAAAAGATCAGAGATAGCAGTTAGGGACAGTGTTAGGATGGTTTTGGGAAAAATGTATACTTGTTTTTTGCGGGATTCAAAAAGAAATGGCGAATTTGATGCGGAGGGCATCTGGAAGACCAAAAAATGGATTGATTTTGTTGATGTTTCTTGAATTTTTAGTTCTGTTTGTGTGTTTTGTTATGTTGCATTTCTATATTTGAGATTTCCCAATGATGATGGGACAGCACGTTAGAAATGCTGTTTTTGGTTTGAAGTTTTTTAGTCTTGGTTTTTTGTATGACTCAAAACTTCCCCATCTGAGGGAAGGAAAAAAAAAAAAAAAAAAAAAAATCTGTAGTTTGGGGTTCTGATCTGGCACAAATTCCTTAGTCATATTAAAAGATTTTTGGAAAGCGACTATGACTTTGAGGAGCTGCTTAAATGCAGCACTGGAGTTTCTCCACTTCCTTAAAGAAGTGCAAAAGGAGGGAAGTGGCTACAATCTCCTCACCTACTTCCCTGTCTCCATAAGGTAGATAGCAAGTTCCCAGACCAAGTCTTAGCCCACTCACATGGCCAGATGAGAATATCCCACACACTACACTGATGAGAGGCAGGTACCCCGAAATGCAGCGTCTGTAATATGGGGTTCTGATCTGGCACAAATTCCTTAGTCATATTAAAAGCTTGTTGGAATGCGATTATGACTTTGAAGAGCTGCTTAAATGCGGCACTGGAGTTTCTCCACTTCCTTAAAGAAGTGCAAATTTGCATTTATCTGAGAGGAGGGAAGTGGCTACAATCTCCTCACCTACTTCGCTGTCTCCATAAGGTAGATAGCAAGTTCCCAGGCCTTGTCTTAGCCCACTCACACAGCCAGATCAGAATATCCCACACACTACACTGATGAGGGGTAGGTACCCCAAAGCGCAGTATCTGTAGTTTGGGGTTCTGATCTGGCACAAATAACTTAGTCATATTAAAAGCTTGTTGGAAAGCGACTATGACTTTGAGGAGCTGCTTAAATGCGGCACTGGAGTTTCTCCACGTCCTTAAAAAAGTGCAAATTTGCATATATCTGAGAGGAGGGAAGTGGATACAATCTCCTCACCTACTTCTCTGTCTCCATAAGGTAGATAGCAAATTCCCAGACCTTGTCTTAGCCCACTCACACAGCCAGATCAGAATATCCCACACACTACACTGATGAGGGGCAGCTACCCCGAAACACAGCGTCTGTAGTTTGGGGTTCTGATCTGGCACAAATCTCTTAGTCGTATTAAAAGCTTGTTGGAAAGCGATTATGACTTTGAGGAGCTGCTTAAATGTGGCCTGGAGTTTCTCCACTTTCTTAAAGAAGTGCAAATTTGCATATATCTGAGAGGAGGGAAGTGGCTACAATCTCACCTACTTCCCTGTCTCCATAAGGTAGATAGCAAGTTCCCAGACCAAGTCTTAGCCCACTCACATAGCCAGATCAGAATATCCCACACACTACACTGATGAGAGGCAGGTACCCCGAAATGCAGCGTCTGTAATTTGGGGTTCTGATCTGGCACAAATCCCTTAGTCATATTAAAAGCTTGTTGGAAAGCGATTCTGACTATGAGGAGCTGCTTAAATGCGGCACTGCAGTTTCTCCACTTCCTTAAAGAAGTGCAAATTTGCATATACCTGAGAGGAGGGAAGTGGCTACAATCTCCTCACTTACTTTGCTGTCTCCATAAGGTAGATAGCAAGTTCCCAGACCTTGTCTTAGCCCACTCACACAGCCAGATCAGAATATCCCACACACTACATTGATGAGGATCAGGTACCCCGAAACGCAGTATCTGTAGTTTGTTTTTTTGATCTGGCACAAATCCCTTAGTCATATTAAAAGCTTGTCGGAAAGCGATTATGACTTTGAGGAGCTGCTTAAATGCGGCACTGGAGTTTCTCCACTTCCTTAAAGAAGTGGCTACAATCTCTTCACCTACTTCGCTGTCTCCATAAGGTAGATAGCAAGCTCCCAGACCTTGTCTTAGCCCACTCACATAGCCAGATCAGAATATCCCACACCCTACACTGATGAGGGGCAGTTACCCCGAAACGCAGCGTCTGTAGTTTGGGGTTCTGATCTGGCACAAATCCCTTAGTCATATTAAAAGCTTGTTGGAAAGCGATTATTACTTTGAGGAGCTGCTTAAATGCCGCACTGGAGTTTCTCCACTTTCTTAAAGAAGTGCAAATTTGCATATATCTGAGAGGAGGGAAGTGACTACAATCTCCTCACCTACTTTGCTGCCTCCATAAGGTAGATAGCAAGTTCCCAAAATAAATTTAAATAGAGAAAGGAATTAGAAAATTATACCAGTTACATATGGATTTTTTAAATGAAATTCTCTTTAAAGAAAAGATGAAAATCACAAGCAAAATGGATTTGGAAACTCCTGACTTATCTAAGTAAACATATGTAGATCTGGTGTCTTGAACCTTGTTTTATGCCATTCCTCTGTTATTTCCAGGGCTGTGGAGTCGGTAAACCAAACCTCTGACTCCAAATCCACAGACCTGGTTATTAATCCGAGAAATTTATAAATCGATTGATAACTGCACAGTGGCTCAGTGGTTAGCACTGTATTGGAGCGGCATGGTGGCTTAGTGGTTAGGACTGTATTGGAGGGGCATGATGGCTTAGTGGTTAGCTCTGTATTGGGGCAGCACGGTGGTCAGTGGTTAGCACTGTATTGGAGCGGCATAGTGGCTCAGTGGTTAGCACTGTATTGGAGTGGCACGGTGGCTCAGTAATTAGCACTGTATTTTGGCATGGTACCGTGGCTCAGTGGTTAGGACTGTTGCTTTGCAGCACTGGAGTCTTGAGTTCAAATCCCACCAAGGGCAACATCTGCAGGAGTTTGTATGTTCTCCCCGTGTCTGCGTAGGTCTCCTCCAGGTTCTCCGGTTTCCTCCCATACTGATAAGATGTTTAGATTGTGAGTCCCAATGGGGAGAGTGTTGCCGATTTACATACAGTGTTGTGTAATTAATGACGCTATATAATTATTATTATTATAACTGGGCGTTATCAGTCTGTGGGGGAAGGTGAGGGTCCTTGTGCATCATTGAAGTGTCTAATCAGTTCTTAGATTATGAAGGCACACACCTTTAAAGCACCACTCCAGTGGTGCAATAAAAAAAAACCCTGGAGTGGTGCTCTAAGACCACACCTTATCCCTGTAGTAAAAACCCTGAGGTTGTACATAAGGCCATGTGCA